>JAGFZM010000818.1:411114-436508 GCA_017657215.1 Limnothrissa miodon | reverse complement strand
AGGAGAGAAGGAATAAGAGAGGAGAGGAGAGAAGGAATAAGAGAAGAATAAAAGTTGTGCCTCCTCTCAGTGACTTTGAGCGCTCGCCCAGATGAGGAATGAATATTGAAATATTGAAATGAAAGATGCACTAGCACAGAGGGGTGAGGAGGAGGGGTACATTGTGTCTGAATGTGCGTGTGTGTGTGCGTGTGCACGCGCTTGCTTGCTGGGAAGAGGCATCAGCGGCAGGGGGCCCGGGGAGCGAGTAGACAGGGGCCTTCACCCCTCCGCCAGCCAGCAGTCTATTCAGCCGACAGTTATGGATAGGAAACATTACTGGGGCTGGTAATTAAAGCAAAAACTAATACTGTCTCTTGGATGGGGGATTTCATAGCGAGAATCCATTTGTCACTGCTGTGCAGTCAGCAAGGCCAGATTGAATTACACACATATTTAGCTCAGTGGAACTTGGAGGCTCCGCTTCTGATGCCATCTATCTCCCACGTCTGTCCATCGACTTATCTAATGGTCTATCTTCATACGCTATCTGTTTGCTTGTCTACCTATATGTCGGACTACCACTGTCTGTATTGGGGGGAATTAATCACATTAGAGGTTATGTGTATTAAGATGCACTTTGTGTGCGCAAAGCCGACTATTCCCAATCGCCCCTCCGACAAACCAAAGCGAAAACAGAACGCATTAAAAGAATCCCAATTAGCTGCACTTTGATAGGACATTTTCTACTTCTGGTGTCCAGAGACTAGTCATCTGAATATACACACTCACCGGCCACCTTATTAGGTACTCTCCTGCTAGGAAAAGGACCTCATTTTCCCTTAGGAACTGCCTTAATTATTTATGTGTAAACAAACAATTGAACAGGTGTACTGTACCTAATACAGTGGCCGAGGAGTGAGTGTGTATAACCTGTAAAATAGATAGGAGTTTTACTGGGCTTAGTATGGAGCTGAATTAAGCCTCAGTACACGATAGTGTAGACAGGGTTTTAATGTGCATTTAAGTGACAGCAGTTGGAACGAGGGCGGCAGAGGGAGTGTCTTTTGGAGTGCATTGTGAAGTGCGGCCTGGCCCGATGCCACAGTAGCACCCTGTTTAGCCCATGTCTGATACTGCGAGGAGAGGGAGAGCAAGCCTCAGAGTCAGCCGGGGAAAGGCCAGCGGAGGATCGCGAGATGCCTTGGCTGCCAGACGCTGCCAGACTCCAGACGCGATGACACTGAGCATGTCACGAGGTGACGGCTCCACTCTGCTCAGACCAGTCAGGCTCGGGGCGCTGTGTTATACACACACACACACACACACACACAGACAGACCAGTTGTCCGCTCTGAGGTCTGACACACACATCCCACTTGACAGCAGAAACACGGAACGTCTCAGTATTCCCTAAAGACTACCAGTGATGCCATGAGAGACAGGAAAGAGGAGGAAGGGAGGAAGGGATGGAGGGAGAAAGGGCAGGAGAGAGAGAAATGATAAAGGAGAAAGACAGAGGCAAGGAAGGTGTAATAGGGTGAGACTGAGAGAAAGCATGTCAAAGAGACGGGCGGACAGTCCAAGAGGAAGCAACAGAGAATAAGCAGTGTCAGAGAGAAAGACAAAGAGAAAGAGTAAAGAGAGGCAAAGAAAAGAGAGAGAATGACTAACACAGCAAAAGGAAAGGGAAAAATACAAGAGAAAGCAGATAGAGAGATGAAGAGTGGTAAAATATAAGGGGGGAATAACGACAAGATAAAAGAGAAGAAGCGGATTAGCTGAAGATAAATTATGGGTAGGAAGCGAGGGATTGGGGAAAAAAGACAGAAAGATAGAGCATGCAAGAGGAATGGGCATATGAAGGAGTGAGAGAGAGAGAGCACGAGGGAGAAGGAGGGAGGGAGGAAGGGAGACCGGAGAGACTGATCACTGTTGATCTTCACGATAAGCGCTCTCGACAACTTGTGACCAAAGTGCTGCTCCAACACTAATCGGCCGTGAAGGCTGACCCGCAGCTAGGCAGCTCCGCTCAGCTCCGATCGGCCCGGCCAGCCGCTGCCGACGAGATCAGTCCAGACAAGAGACATCCAGCCATCAAAACTCGCACAGAAAATCGTGACATGGCCCTCGATGCATAGAGGAGAAAGACAGAGAGAGAGAGAGAGAGAGAGAGAGAGAGAAAGAAGGAGGCAAAAACACAGAGAAAAAGGAAGGGAGGATAAAATAGACAGTGATACTCTCCACTTTGCAGGCAGAAACTGGACTGATATGAGAAGAGAAAGATGAAAAAAAGAAAGGGGGAGGAGAGGCCGAAGGGGGAACGAGGGAATATAGTGAGGGATGAAAAAAAATACTGTCAATTATCTATGATTGTTTTTAAGGACCAGGGACTGGTATCTTTCCTGTGTCCTTGAACTGTGTGTGTGTGTGTGTGTGTGTGTGTGTGTGTGTGTGTGTACGCGTGTGTGTGCTGAGAGAGGAGAAAACCAAATGAAGAAGGAAGGAAAATCACTGATGCTGCCACAGACTCGATCAGTCCATTCTGTCTTCTCTTTGTCTTTTTTTGGTTCAGGTCAAAAATCACACTTTTCATTTTCTGTGCAATTTTATGCTCAACTCTATGCTATTAATTACGTATGCAAAGAAATACACTCTGAATTTAGATCTAGCGCAAATATTTATGATTTAGGCTACAGATAAACAGCGCTTCTTTGTTTGGATTGTGTGATTTGCATCATTTATGTCGTTTATTATAATCTATAGACCACACAGATCACACTGTTCTTTCTGTTTGTTTTCAGAAGAAATCTTGCGGAACGGCATCGCAAAAGGATTTTAACAATGCATGAATGAGCTTGCTATGCTGTCACAAGCATGCATGTATTAGTGAACTACGCCCTACACTCAGTAAAGTGTTCAGGCCTATATAGAGTAACCTACGCCCTACACTTAATTACTTAAGTGTCTAGGCCTGCATAAATAACAGCTCACTACTTTCGCCCAGTGTTTAAGCCTATAGTCAATAAGTGAGTGTTTCAAGCACAAAACAAACAGGCATTTTAAAAGAAACTGTGCTGTTTGGTTGCTATACTATTTTCCTTGGTTAACACTGGCCATCTTGAGCTTGATAATGACTATTCCATTGTTACTGGCTAGTTCAACTGTCGTCACATAAGTGTTTAGGCAACAGTTTTTTTGTAGCATCCATGAAGCCATTTCTAGAACATATGACATCCAGCCAGCTCACGCCTGGCAATGGAATCCAATTGGTACTAAAGGATGAAACATGTACAGAAATGAGAGCGGAAGATCGGTCTGGAACATACACTTAGTCCCATCAATCAACACAAAAACACACTGTGTGTGTGTGTGTGTTTCTATGAAAGTGGGGTCCGAACAGTTTAAAGGTACAGTATATGTGGTATATGGGTAGAACTGTGTGTGGCTGTACAGTAAGTCCAAGTCACTGTTTCATTCACTGTGCCACTGTGAGGCACACAGAGATGATGGCAAAAAAACTGGTAATCCAAACTTCCAAATGGATTATCACGGATTACACCTTTAAATAAAGCCATGCCAAGAAATATACAGCAGTCTTTATGAGAGTATGGTTCCACCATACCAACTAGTAATTAACTGAAAATATTTCTTCCTTGTTAGTCAGCAATCCGGGGAAGTCACTTCGTTTTGTTTTCTGAAATTGCAATGCAGGGTCCAAAGGGTTTTATTTTAATGAAACACGTAATAAATCATGCCATCACCTTATTTGCTGAGCTGACCGTCAGAGCAAATTAAAACATAATACCAACCTTCACCCAACCTCATCCCCAAACAGTTTTTTTTGTTGTTGTTTTGTTTTGTTTTTTTGTCCCTGAACATAAGTGTGGCATACATTCTTATATAAACATTTTCTTTCCCTCTCCATGATTATCATCTCATGGAAAAATGAAGCCACATATTTATTTTTCTATCAAATTTTCCCCAACAGTTTTTTTTTTCTTTAAATCTTGCATGTTGCCATGTTTGCCTTCCTATAGTCACTAAAACCTGCTGGCCCCAGCGGGGCTCTCTCAAAATGAGAGCATTGTACAGAAAGCACATAAAAGTAATCATATCTGGCAACACAAATCATCAGGAACTCAACCCCCACCCACCCCCCTTTAGCACAATTACAGCACTGCCTGTGTAACATGAGGTACAAGCTGTGTATGTGAGTGTGTTTTGAGTGTGTGTCTGTGTATGAGTGTGTGTGTGTCAATATATATATATATAGTGTCGGCTCCGGAGGCAAATTTATTCCAGGTTTTTAATATTTCATAGTAATTCCAGGATGAGGGGGCGGAGGGCAGCCAGTCGTTGTGGCGACACAGTCGATTGACAGTGGTCATTCGGGCCACTGGGGGATAGGCTGAAAGCGTGAAAACCAAAACATAACCAACAGTTTACCTTCTATTACAGTTAATCAATGGGCGGGAGACCGAGGGCACACTGAATGGCCAGCTCAAGTTTCGTTCTGGATGACAGGACACCAATAACACAGGCTGCTGGGGCCCTGGGCTCAGGCAAAGTCAACACTCACACTCACATACACACACACACACACACACACACACACACAGTCACACATACATGAACTTACTCACAGGAAGGCATGCGCACACACATACATGCACAAAATCACAAAGAAATGCATGTTCTCTCAAACACACACAGACACACACACACAACAGAACGATTCTGATTATATATCCCTCACTTACAGAGTCCTTTCACACACTATCCTGCTACATTACACAACACACACACATACACACACACACACACACACACACACACACAGCGCAGGTAGCCAGCCAAAGAGTGGGAGGTGTCAGTGCAGAGAGTGATTTGTCTAATACCGCTCTAGAAATATTTTCCTGTATCGATCTGATGTTCACAGATGCTATCTTTTTACATGAGGCACAGACCTCTGGAGCCTGGATAGAGATCACACACACACACACACACACACAGAAAGACACACACACACAGTGTTCCTTTGCCACACACATTCACTCACACATACACACCCACACAAAAATAAATATCATCCATTTATTTATTGATGAGTGTATTTGTTCATTAAAATTCTACTTGGACTGTTCTCAAGTTCATAAGCATTTGATGTCCAGTTTCGTGAAGCTGATTGTAAGGAATAATGCATTGGGTCTGAGCACGAGAAGAGGGCCAATTCTCCCTTCCCTTGGTAGCCTTGTATACCATAAACAGCTTTGTTACATGGCCTGCTAGACAGAGCCTGTTTCCTTAAATCTACCTCAGACCCTTCTCCTGCAGCAGCGTCCACAACCTGGAAACACAGAGCTATGAACTCGTCTTTTGGTATTTATAATTCATGTCTGCTCAAGTGGTCTGCTTTCAACAATGTAGCTACATGTAAGGCCAAAATAAATTGGAAAATACTACAAGTGTATCTGACTGAGGAGTGCTGCAGGTGTGAAACTTGGCGTGAATATATACTGTAAATATGATAATTGTGGTTTGATCAAATATATTGATATAATAATGTTCTTTCCAGTGTGATCAAATGTGTTAATAAAGATTCTGTCTGTCAAGGGCCAAATCATAACTTTTCAGCCTTTTTCACCTGCAAGTTTTAAGTGGGATGGATGCCTGGTACTGCAAGTTCCGGATTCTTCCGGCATGTATATTATGGTCCCATCTGTGTTGTGTTATATATATATTTTTTCCCACAGGTTATAGTGGCACCATCAGTTTTGGGGGAGTATGCTGATGATGGTCTGTTCAGAGTTGTGTCGGGGTCATCTTAGTGCATCTGTGCAGATAGAGCGTAACTGATCACACACACACACACACACAGATGCGTGCACACACCTGCACTCAGTGAGTAAATGCGTGTATATGTGTATGTGTGTGGTATCCGTAAGGATGTACAGTATGTGTATGTGTGTGGTATCCGTAATGATGTACAGTATGTGTATGTGTAAGAGTACAGTATGTAACATAGCCTCTCAGTTAAACATGTGTTGCCAAGCAAGTGTGTGTTTGTCTACTTGTACATGTTTGTGTGCGGATGTGTCAGTCAGTGTGTGGGTTTGTGTACACTGGCGTCTCTCTCTCTTGCGCGCGCTAGATCCACTTCGGCGTGTGTGTGTGTGTGTGTACCCTGTGTTTATTTATACAAATATGCAGCCGGCAGCAGGTGTGCAGCTCCAGAAGAGCGTTGGAGGCGAGCTTCGCTTCGCTCCGCAGCCGGCTCCACTCCACTCCTCTCCACTCTCCTCTCCCCTCACTCCTCTCACTCAACCAGATGTGCGTCTGACCTCGCTGCCCGCCAAGTATCATGCAAAAAAAAAACAACAAAAAAAAAACGAAAAGCGCCCTGGTGATCGTGGCACTCCTCTGAGCCGCCAACTGTCACAAACAATGGCCAATATGCATATTGCGGCCTCCAGTTTTGCTACAGCTTGCTTACAATGTAAATGACATTTCCCCGGAACGCGGGGGAGACAGAAAGAGAGAGCCGTCTGGCTGGGCAAGCGGGCAGGCAGGGCAGGCAGGCAAGCATAGCAAGACAGAAGAGGTGGAGGAGGAGGGGGAGGAGGAGGAAATGGCAGCAGTTTAATTGACAGAAACCCTGCGAGTTCAACTCTGTTACAAAGTGCAGCCGGCAGTATGGGAGTCTGTCACTGTCTTTTTCGTTTGCTTAAGGGGCGTTATCAAAACCACTTGACGAGGAAACAAATGAATTTATTCCGCTGATTAGCGTACGAGATAAATGCTGTTGAAGGTTAGTTGAGCGTGTGCAGTAACATCAAAACTCCTGAAACGAGGTAACACATCCGTCACAACAGGGGAAAAAAAGACATTTAAATGAGGGAAAAGACAAATGGAAAAAAATCTGATTCATGGCTGCCTTTGATAGACTGCTCGAACAGAAAAGAACTGATGTTGATTGATGTCGTTTCTCCATCAGGGGTCACTAACTTGCCATCCAAAGGAAAAGAAAAGAACAGAAGAGAAAAAGTTATAAAAATGATGGCACTGTATGTCCACAGCAATAATATATGTATCCAACCCTGTTAGCTAATGACTCAACGGAGGAGGAACATGCTAGTGTTTTACTGCAGGGAGCCATTTTACTCTGCGTAATGAGGACAGTGAGTTTGTCCGAACCAAAAAAGACAGAAATGCGAAATCAACGCAATAAAAGTTCTGGCAAGGCGGAGAAGAGGGAGACAGGGCTTAAACGTCTGGCTTTTGAGCCCGTGCACTCCATCACAGTAACAGGCCCACGTGGGAGACAGCGACCGGGTTCTCCTCACACGCACCCCTGTCTGCGCCATTGGCTCTCCCCCCTCACCTCCTCACCACTCCTCTTCCTTTTCCTGCCAAGCCCCTGTCCAGCGCCAGGCCCTGTCACTAACCATTCTTCCCGCTTTGACAAGGCTTCGCAAAAGTGTATTTCTTTTTTTAAGGTTTCAGAGGGGCAAACATGGCGGGCAGAGGGGAGACAAGGCAGGGACGCGGCAGTAAATCAGTGAGCCTGGAGCCCCCACAAAACTTTTTAAGCAAATTAGAGCTGATGAGCAGGCTCCTCCGCGTCCGGCTTTGGGAATGGCTCCGTACCCCACTAAAGCAAAGCAGATGCCCCCGAATTAGGCTGCCCTGAGAGCCGGAGAGGAATGCTCCCAAGGAGAGATGGCACATCAGAGCAGGGGCTCGTCACTGCACTTCCCCTGCTTTAAACATTACGTCGAACATGTCTACCTGCTACGCGTCGAGAAAGCATAGCCTGGACAAAGACAGAAGGAAAAATTGTGATTAGCCATGATTAATGACCAATTCTCATCACACTGTACAGTGCTTTTGATACATGCGAGGATGCCTAAAGAATGTGGAGACAAACTGTTACTACTTATAAAAGTTTGAGTCTGCTGTGATTTTTTTAAATACGTTGCAGTGTTTAAAGGAACGGGACACTTAAAACATCCCATGAGAAAGACAAGAGTACAAAGTGCAAGAGTTTTTTTTGTTTGTTTTTTTTCCTGTCTACAGTGGGAGAAATAATAAAGACTCAATTCAGAATGAATAAAGAGACCAGATTTTTTAGCTGAACTTGATGTAAAACACAAGCCTGTAGATCTAGTTCATGTAAACTAATGAAATAAATACAACATAGGAACACATACATCACACTAACCTGAACTTACAGACTGATCAATGGGATTCAATTCAGAGAACAAAAGTATAATTTATCAAATTATACATTATTGTCTATGCATTATTTATTTGGACATGGGAAAGTGCATGCTCCATGCTTTTGAACAGAGGCTAGTGCCGGTAAATAATGTGTTTGTGTCTGTTCTGTGTGTCGTGGGGGGATCTAAAGTAGGTAGCACAAGCTCATCGGAGACACTTTTAAAAAGCTAACAAAAGACTAGCTGGCATTTAGCACAAGGAGCTAAACTGTTCAGTCCTCAATAAAGCTTTCGCACCATGAAGTGTGGCACGTCTCCACTGCAAATATTTTTTCCTAAAATCACACTGAGGGGCTGACCCAAACAGCCCTCCGCCCCCTCGCCCCTTCTGTTCTAATCGAACACTTATCTCTTCACACACACCCTCTCTCTCACACACACACACCTCCAAAAAAAACAACTCATATTTCATGGCCCTATCTTTATATTTTCTATTATCCGGTCCTGAAAAATGTGGCCAAACCTGGAGCAAGAGGGACCCTGTTAGTCAATGCCAGGCTCTAAAAAATGAATCATCACAGATAAAGATATTGTGCGTCTCTCTTTTTAATTCCCTCCACCAAAGATTTTAGGAATTTGCCATGGCTATCTTGCTTCAGATTAGGTTTGCTTTGTTGTTGTGTAACTTCTTAAAATCAAGTAAGTAGATGGAGCTGAGTTTCTTGCATACGTAGCCTGTGTGCTAGCAAAACAAAATGTGTATACCCCAAAGTCTACATACAGAACAAAAACATGCAGAAGTCAAAATGTTATAATGTAAGTTTATATGAGTGGGACCTACCATGCACAGAGACTGCAGATAGGCTGCAGTCCTCCCACAGTTTGAGTAACGAAATTCTATTTAATAATTTAGATCAACTCACAACAAATAGTTTGTTTTAAGCCGCCGAGTTAAACTCAATAACTCCCCTCTACCCCTCCCTCTCATTGGTTAAACAATATCAATAAACTAATAGGAACTAAAATAAACACATGCCCTAAAATGATCAAATCAAAGCAGCAATTACACAAAAACAGAAATTCAGCAGCTGCACCATAATTATCTGTTGGTATTCACTATCAAAATTATTTTAACACAATCAGAGTATTCACTTTAAAATAGCAAAACCATAAAATGTCTTGTTTTTATTTTTTTTAGTGCATGACGAAATCCTATAAAATGTGTAAAATAAGCTAAATACAACTATTAAGGATATATAAGGATACATAATGTTAAATAGCACATGAAACCAAAATCTAAAAATTACCAAAAAAAAAAAAAAAAAAAAGATTCAGTCATCAGGGCCCTTTTTCTTTTCAGTCAGTCTCTCTCTTTCCCTCTTTTTCTCTCATTCTTTTCTCCTGTCTCTCTATCTGCTCCTCTTGCAGAGAACACACTCCCATGTCTGTTGTGGGAATTAGTGTGCCTACACGTGCACGCTCTGTGTGTGTATAAGATAGAGGGGGAAGTGTGTGTGTGTGTGTGAGTGTGTGAGTGTGCATGTGCGCGCGCATGTGCACAGACCTGTTAAACAGCCTGTGACAGCATGAGTTTGGCCACTCAGCCTGGGCCTAATTAAAGAGAGACAGAGAGAGAAAGAGAGGGAGGGAAAGGGAGAGGCCTCATCCTGGTCACCATACCACACAACCAGAGAGCAAAGAAGAGAACATCCCTAATATACATAACTTACATCATCTCTCTGTCACACATAAATCCCTCCACTACTGGTGCATAAAGGAATATACTGTATGTGTACTGTCTGTATGTGTGCTCGTGTGTGTGTGTGTGTGTGTAAGTGTGTTTAATCTGCAATGTAAAGTAAAAAAAAAAACAATATTTCTGGTCTTCAGTATTGTTGTGTACTGTACTGGTCTGTTTTCTCTTTTAAGAGCGAGACTGTTGGAACGGTCATCGTTGCGTGTTGCAAGAGGCAGTTGCTATGTTGTGGATGCTGATGGCTGTTGACGAGAAACACGATGGGTCAATCTCTAGAGAAGGTGTGAGAGATGGCTTGAGACGTCAGTATCTGTCTGTGTGTGTGTGTGTGTGCATGCATGCGTGCCACGGTGTGCATGAGTATGCCTGCATGTGACTGCTACGTCTCCCTTACCCTGTGATTTGAACAAGCAGGCAGACAGACTCAAGGAGCTGTTAGAAGGTGGTGATGAGAGAGGTGGGGGTAGGACTGGTGTGTGTGTGCATGTGTGTGTGTGTATGCATGTGTGAGAGAGGGAGAGACCCTCCCCACTCCTTGTCCACTTAAACCCTGCGGCCTGCAAACACACACACACACACACACACACACACACACACACACTGACAGCCCCAGACTTCATGGCTCATGAGGGTCAGGGGTGCCGCAGAAAGGGCATGGGGCGAGACAGCCGATTGGCCGGGACCCGCCTCGCATTTTCCCGTAGCCGCCGGTGGAAGTGACACACCTGATGTGACACGGGCACTTCCCGTTGGCTCCTTGCACAAGTGGACGTGTGTGTGTGTGTGTGAGGGTTAGTCTCAGCACCCCAACCACCCTCCACCCTCATACACACATACACACATACACAGGAAGACACATGAGGCAACATGGTACTACCAAAAAAAAGCAAATAGTCAAAATCTTCAAAATTAATGGTTATATATTCATACAGAGTATGGTCTTGTCTTAGCACAAAAAACCTGATTAAAAAAAATCTTATGTCCTCTGTCCTTACATGTCGGGCCACATTGGTAAGACGTGCAGACACTTGAACTAGAATATATAATATCAGAGGAGTGGAGTCCCTGAACAACTTAATGGCCTCTGCAATATGCCTCAGTTTGAGTATTTATAATAGAATAGAATCATATTGTCAATAAGGATAAAAATTTCAATGATAAGTGGCATTAAAATGATTTAATAAAATCATTACACAGTGTTATTTAGTTTGCATGCTGTATGGAGGTGAATCTAATTAGCATGTGCAAGGGGGATTGAATTAATTTAATTACTTTCGTTAGATATTTATATATTTCCCTATTACATAATTAATTTTGGACGCAAACACATTTGGATAGATAAAACCATATGTGTAACGGGATAAAAATATCCTCTCACAGAAGCCCATACACAGACAGTGAGCAATGAAAAAAAGCACAGTTTGCCAAACAGTCTGTGGCTCGCAGTGAAAATGTTCCTGCGGTTTAGTCCAGAGAAGATCAAATGTGATGCATCATTGCGGGCGTCTCTGAAGCATCAGCCACCCCCTCAACACACACACACACACACACACACACACACAGGCATGCACGAACACAGAAGCGGGTGGAAAAAGAACCAGCAGATGCATCAGGCCCTGATGCGGCCGGACAAGTGGAGGAAATGGATTTGGAAACCTCCTCCAGCGCATTGTCACATTTCCCTTCCCTCTATACAACCACTCTAGACAAACAGCCATTCTTCTTTCTCTTCTCCCACTCTTCCCCCCTCATCCTTCAGTATCTTTCTCCTTTTCTCTCTCGCTATCGCTCTCTCTCTCACTCTTTCTCGCTCTTATGGTCTACAATGTGGGAATATGCCAATCCTGTCTATATGTGCAAGCCCAGGGTAATTGTTGAAGAAACTTTGCATTCCCACAACATTGCATTCAGTTATCTTCATGTTGCCCATGACAAGGCTTCCTCCTTTGGAACCATGGGGATAGCTAAGAGTCCGGTCTATAAAAACTGTGGATGGAATTGGATATGAATTAAATATAATAAAATAATATGGGAAAACAAACAAAAAATCTTGGCATGTTTTTTTTGGTAGTTCTGTTTTGTTGATTCATTTTCTGGAATTGTGTGTGTGTGTGTGTGTGTGTGTGTGTCCAGTCTCGGATGACAAGAGGCAGCGGTGCCAATCACACGCCACAACACCCAGCACTGGCCAGATATTTGCACACCTCACTTCTAATACTCATCAGACTCTGGTTTGTGTTTTCACTGCTAAAACACCAGCCAGGGAAAATATTAGCCTTTTTCCCTCGCCACCAGCCCTCCTCCAACACCATCCCTTCCACAGGCCACCTCTCTCTCTCCCTCTTTCTTTCTCCATCTTTTTCTCGCACCCTCTCTCTCTCTATATCACCCTCCTCCCTCCCTACCATCCACCAAAATCTCTTTTTTTGTACACAGTCTTCCCTTGATAGATAAATGGATGGAGGATTTGTTTAGCAAATTGCCACGACGCCTAAGATGACGGGACCTGTGTGGTGCGATCCATGTAAATAGTTGACAGGCCGAAAATGATTTTCCATGGGCGGTGCAGGCGCTGGGTGTTATTGGAAGGGTAATCTTAAACCACTCCTATACAGCAATGAAGACCACACCATTTGTAATTATTAAAATGTGCGGAGGCCAAAGTACAGCCCACACGCAGTTAAAAAAAACAGCAATGCGTACACACACGTACACACACACACACACACATAGGCCCACCCATACACACACTCAAAAATACAGTCACACACAAAAAACACAAATGTTCCAATGTTAAATATGAGGATACTGTATTCAGCAGTCACTAAATGAGTAAGGTAGAACTTTCGAGTAAACATTACAACATGATGACACTACTAGAAATATCCCCCTCCGCTGAATTTCAAAGCGCTACAAACTGTCAGGAGCCGAAATTAATCAATTTCAAGTTGAACAGAAAATTGTTCCCTAGTTTTGTTTTGGTTTTTTTTTTCCGAAGGTACTGATTTGGAACCATCACTTAGAACCCTGGAAAAGAATGTCTCCTCTCCCAAAAAAAAAACATGACAGAGAGGGAGAGAAAGAACTGAGCAAGAATGAATGAAAAAGCAAGAATGAAAGAAAGAAAGAAAAAGAAAGGAAAATAAAAAAGAGGAAAAAAGCAAGAGACCGAGGTCTAATTACGAGTAATTACGGCTTTTCATTTTCAACATGATGAAATAATTTGATTCTTTTTAAGAGGGGGTTCTGGTTAGGCTCAGGAGCAGACAAAGCGCTCCTGCATTGAGTTAGGCTGGCTGGTAGGGGACAATGGCCCTCCTTCTCCGGGCCCCGGCTGTTGGGACGTGCGAGGAAGCCCCATAAATCATGCCAAGCGGCGGGCCGCTCCGACAGAGTTATGGGAGAGAGCGCAGCCCCACTGATGGCCGCCGTTCAGGGGCTGCCCTGCATTAGCGTGCTAAAATAAATACGACCCGCAGACGCACAGACAGACGTCAGCTCAGGCGCGGCAGAGACTGTACCACAGCCCACCAACCACCCGCCAACCCCCACCCCTCCCACACTATGCCAGACAGACAGTCAGACAACATCATGCAGCCATCTCGAGGAGATGGAGAACATGCTGCAGCGAGCTGAACTTGAAACCAGGGCTTTGGCCCAAGAACTGACGTGGGAAATGGGAGTTTTTCGGATGTGAGGCTAGAGGTGGCTAAGACAGACACTAATGAAGCCCATGTGAAAGAGAAAGGGGAAGGGGAAAAAAAGACACTTGAAGAAGCACTGGGGCCATGGGGGGCTTCTGAGAGTCTCTCCTGCACTTTACGGCAGAGTAAAACAAATTAGGTGCCGTGCACAGCTAAACTCAAGTACTTAAGAGCAAGTCACTCTAAGAAGCAAGCGCTATACGGCTGAAGGGGACACAGAGAGAAGAGAGAGGGAGTGTGTGTGTGTGTGTGTGTGTGAGTGAGAGAGAGAGAAAGAGAAGCGTAATTACAAAAGCACACAAAAATTTGCATAGAAAATGAGGTCTTAAGTACATCCCTCTTAAGAATCCTTCAAGAGGGCCCATAGAGGTACGGTCCAGACGAGACACTTCAAACAGGAAAAAAGGGGCGAAAAAGCACAATTGCAAGCAAATTTAGAACATCTGACGCCCCTGGAACGGGTGGAAATAGTGATAAAAGTACACGCAAAAATCTTTTTTTCAGGACAGATTTTTGACGATAAACACAGAGGTGTTGAATCGTTTACATCAACTTTTAGAGGCCTCCAAAGACAAACAGTGAGAACATAAAACAGGAGCCGAGAGCAGCAGCCTCGGGCGTTAACCCTGGTCAAGGGGAGAGTGTACGTTGGTGGCTGAGTGACAACAAAGCTGCACTTTATCACAGCTCAGCTTGTAGCAATCTCAGGTACCACCACCTATCACTCACAAATGCCACCACTGCACTCTCCCCAAAGGGCCAATCACCTTCTTCCCCTGGGACTCCCAAGAAGAAACAGACCATCTTAGTCCAGCAGATATGGAAAGCAAAACAAAATGAATGTCGCTTTTTTTTTTTTTCCCCACCCCTCCCCTCCTCTTTCCTGGACTGTGGAGGCCAGACTTGGCAAATGTGGACAATTTTCCTCTAAAGCACCAAGTCTCAGAGAGGGCTAAAGGCCTTGAATGGTTTTCAGAGACGGCCATCCTGTGCAGTGTAAGGAAAACTTCAAAAGCGGTCGAGCGAGTAATTTAGAGATATTTGTGTACTCTGTAGGTGCAATGTTTCTGTAGACACAACGCCTTCTATATGAAAATGGGGGCTAAGGGTTGAGTGTTACATGATATGTTGTTATAAATAAACATGCAATGGCCTTTTCAATTTTAGGTGTGTGTGTGTGTGTGTGGGTGGGGTGGCAGTGACACACACCAAACAAAACACAGAAACTAGGTCCTGTGTGTGTGTGTGTGTGTGTGTGTGTGTCAGAACCAAACAATTGCGCTGCACATGCCGTGTTGTGATTTTCAAAACATAAAAACCACCAAGGAGTGATGGAAAGGTTAGAGACCCCTTCATGCTAACAACTACGGCCCGCAGCCCCAGTGGGCATGTTGCACAGGCTGAGACGCCTAACCTGCAGATACAGACATAACTACCCAAGCAAGCCATTCTTCCTGCCTGCCTGTCTCCCTGGCTGTCTGCCTATCCACCTGGCCGTTTGATGTTGCCGCTGCACTCGCTCATGACAACACATCGATTTTACTTCAGCCCAGCAAGACGTCAGCGGCGAGGAATCCATTAAAGCAGACAGTTCTCATCCGCCTTGACTGACAACGGTGACAGGTGAGCGCCTCTCTTTCTCCGCCGCTCAGCCCCTTCACCGGCTCCGCCGCAACCCACCCAGCCTGAGCCGAGACTGACACTTCAGCGCTCGCACACACACACACACACACACACACACACACACACACACACACACAGGTCTTCCTGGGAATGTCTGTAATGGCTTAAAATGCTCACGATTACCAGTCAAACAAATTCAATGTGCCGCCATTCGAGACTGTGTGATGCCCCAGCAACAGTTGCAATCCTGCAGCACACTGCCTTCACTCAACTCGACCGAAAGAGGCTTAGAAAACAGGACTCTAGCACTGGTAGGCATAGGGCCATTCTGCACATTAATGACACGGGCCTTGAATGAAATGCTGAAAAGTAATGACCTAAGAAAACAAACACAGAGGCGCAAGCAAATGAAATGACAGGCTGAAATTCATATGTTGTTCCAAGGCATCTGACCCTGACTGAGGTATGCTTTTAATGTTAGCATTTTTCCCCGCATTTAAGCTGATGTTGATCTTGGCTCCTTTATTAGAAAGCGTTAATCCTTGAGTCCTTAGCCTGTGTGTGTGTGTGTGTGTGTACGTTTGCCATGCAAACTTAATACATGCAGCAAGGAGCAAGGTCTCCAAAGAATATCAGCCATCATTTCTTCTGTCTCACATAACCTGAGTGCAGAAGGTGTGTATTAGTTGCATGTTTGTTTTCTCACCTCTCAACCCTTTCCGGAACTTTTGAGAGAAGTGGGAAAAACAGTGTTTTGATGTTTTGTGAATCTCACATTTTTGAGCATGACATTCATCTTGTGTTTTACCCCTGCGACAGATCAACATAATTATTTCAAGAAAACTCCAACACCGTAAAAAGAAACCTCAAACCTCAGAAAATGGCATGTTTAAGAATCATTACACTGAGCAAAGTGTCCAACACTAGCCAAGCAAACAAAAGATGTTAATATGATCCTCATATTTCAACAGAGATTTTAAACGATTTCAACAATATTTCAAGAGCTACGAGCCAATAGTAAATTCACATGTGTTTAAACTTGACATCTGTTACAAGGCCTCAAGATCAGTTTCCTTTGGTTTTGCATTGCTGACATATGGTCCACAAGACACTACGATGTTATTAACCTTCAGTGCAAACGATAAAGACTAGCAGTGATGAGTATGGCAGGGCCTCGTTCCCCCCAATTCTCCCTGAAATAAGCCTTGAAAGAAAATACAGGGCAAGCACCGATTAATTAGTCATTAATTAATTTATGGGGAAATCTGCATTTTCAATTAATTAATGTGAGACTTGCACTGCAAATCAAGCGAGACACTGCTGTATTGCAAATTAAAAATATATGTTACGCAAAGCAATAATAATGTTGCTCCCGGGACTGCAGGGCACATCAGAGAGAGGGAGCACAATCGCTCAGTGACATCCACTCCGTCCAGGGCCCTCTGTAGCAGAACAACAACAGAGTTCTGCAAGCACATCATTTCAACTCATCCTATTCCTGGCTCCATCTCTGCCCGCATGTATGTGGATCACATGCATTTGAAACATCTTGAAAGCCATAAGAGGTCGAGGTCTTTTTAATCTTTCTTAAGTTCATCAAATGTGCATATGGGGCAGGCTTTATAAAAAAAAAAAACTTTTGTTCGGTCCAAAATAATTTAGCTGACGCTTTTACACTCTTGCCACATGGCTCCGTTTCTCATTCTTTCATTCCATTTGCGGGTTTTTCAAGTTTTGAGGAAACTTGGTCTTGTCATAATCATTTTGCCCCAAGCTAGCATACTAATATGGCCCAGGGAAGGAATAAATTAGTGGCAAGATTAGCAGGAAGGATGAGGCAGAGCTTTTTTTTCCCATTATTTTTAGACATTAGAATATTTGTTTCATTATTAAAGCAGGGGACATCCTTTGATTCCCTCTTTTCTTTTTTCACCCCTCGCACACAAAAGCGAGTCCTCAAACTGCCTACCTGTGTAGAAAAGAGGAGTCTTTAGTGGGACGTGCAGATGCCTCTCGGACATAAAAACAGCATGTCTCCGTGTCTCCTGTAGCAAGCTGTTCCGTTCTGTGCGATAATTCAGAATCCCCTGGCACAGCATATTTCTCCCCCCGCCACCGCCACCACGTGCCAACTCACACTCTCATGTTCAATCACACACTGTGTGTGTGTGTGTGTGTGTGTGTGTGTGTGTGTGGAGACAGACAGTTTGCCTTGTAGTAATGCCTCACTCCGAATCAAACAAAAAAACTCACAAGTAAGACCTTGACATTTGCTCCAGATCATTATTTTTTACTCATCAGTGTTTGCTTTCAAAACCGTTTCAAGACTATTTCAAAACAGCTACAACGCAAAGGGTGGTAAAAAAAAAAAATAATAATTTCAAATATGGAAAAAACACACTGTAAATGCCGAAACATTTTAACACACTGAAACACCTTTCAATGTGAGATACTGGTGTCAAATGAGTTAAGGTTTAGGTCTGCTATAGTAAAGTGTGTGGTAGAAAAAGTATCTAACATATTTGTCCATGTATCCATATGATAAGTCTCTCTGCGTGTTGTTGGGCTTGGGCTAATTCAGATGTAGAAATGTGTGTGTTTATGCACAAATGTTTTTTGCTCTCTCCAGTAGCTATAGGGCATGCACGCGGCCAGCTCCCTAACGTGATTAGACTGCTGTGTCTAAACCCATTTAGCATAATTGACAGTATACTGATTTGTTTTAATCACAAAAGACTGTTTTAATTATTGGAGTAATTACTAAAATATATGTGCCTTCAACGCTATTGATCTCCTTTGTCTGTACAGTTAGGGAGTTGGCTATTGAACCTCCCACCCCCTCTCCAACCCCCACTCGACCGGACACCCCTCCTCAGAGCGCCTCCCCCCATTCCTCTCTCCCTGCGAGGGCCCCGGGGCCATCATTCGGACACACGCAGCCTTGATGGGCCTGAGGAGGACAGATGACCAGCAGAGCAGAAGAAAGCGGCAAAGCAAAACAGCTCACACGTTTGAGGGGCGTCAGGGGCCATCGGGCGGAATGCTTCCAACGCCGGGGCCAAAGTGTTCTGACGCCTAATTACCGGCCGCCACCACCAGCACCGCTCTGGAGTTAGCGCCGGGCAGCCACTTTGAGTTAGCGCGGGCGCAGGCAGGGGAGTGGGGGGCGGGGAGGGGGGTGAGAGGGCCTGCCCAGAGGGGACAGCACTGAACCGGGAGTTTGCTTCAAAGGGAACAAAAGTGCCTCCACGACGCACGTGACTAAGGAACACTTTTTACAAGAAACAAGCAAGAATGCGCATGGGAGTTTAGGGATGGGGGGTAAAACTTAATAATTTTATGGTGATACATTATGAGCGTTTTTTCCATAACACCTTTTATTCACTTAGAGCAGGGGTACTCAACTAGAAACCTGAAAGGTCCACTCATAAAATTTCCAATCTTTTCAGGGTCCGGAACAGTGATCGTTTAAATATTTTGAACAACAATCGAACCGAACAACAAAAATGCAGTAGGCCTAACCCCAAAAGGAACATTTCAACTATGCACAAATTTGTATTCTCAGTGTTGTCTGTAGATGCATCCAAAGGCAATGAAATGCATTTAGCCTTTTTAACAGCAGATTTCTTTTGGTCCAATAAATTAGAGGAATTCAGTTAGTCTTGCTGCAGTGGAATCAGCGAGGGATGTTTTTTTTTAAGATGTTATATTTTTGAGTTTCTTCGAACATAGCAATTACTAGCCCTACTTCATGCGTCAGAGAACGGTTCTTTGTGCTTGCCTAAACCATGCCACTCGAAGTGAAGGTTTCAGTTGCACGCTATGTTGTGTGGCTGACCTGCGTGTTGCTTAGTATGATGCTTGCGTTTGGCTTATTTTTCCGATCCTTAACTCGGAGTTTAGTGGATTCTGTCTGCCTTGAATTCCCGATTTTCAGAATCCACCTTTCGCTTTTTGCCTTGTTTTGAGCGCGCCATGATTTTGTTTGCTAAAGAAACTCTTCGCAAATCGCTGTTTGAGGGAAAACCTGGACATCGCAGCTACAGTTGTCATAGTGATAATATACAAACGGATGGGTGCGTACGTGAATTAAATCGGCAACTCTGAACTCTCTGTAGTTCGAAAAAGATGAGCGATTTATTTTTTCTGTGAATTAAATTAACCGTTTCTGACAGCTCAAAACGGACATAAACCATAAACATAAAGAGCATAGAGATTTTTTCTCGGTGCAGATGTCATTGCGCATTGGTCCGGATCCGGACCGGGGTCCGCCAGTTCGTTACCCCTGACTTGGAGGAATCTGACTTTTAGGGAAACAAATTAAGTCATTCGGTAGCCACTGAAGTACTGTCACTGACTGGAATGATTGATTGTTTAGTAATGTACACTATGGTGCGTTTGTGTGTTCTGGTATTCTGGTCAGATGGCCATCATTTTAAGAATCACCATGCCCCATTATATTAGCTCGAAAGTGAAAGAGATTACGTGAGGAACCACAAGGCCTTGGGCAAGGATTCACGGGCTTATATCAGGGTTTTACCTTAAGGAGCTACAAAGCTTCAGCACAAAATGTAATTGAGAGCTGTTTTTAGTGTGCTCACGCACAAACACAAAGGCTGTTTCCTAAACACCATAATACACATTGCTACTGTACTGTACAGAGCTCAGGTTTTAATCAGTATAAGGGCAGCATGTAGTATGTACTATGCTAAGCCTTATGATTTTTACGTATATAAGCCAATGCATCTCCTACAAAGAGGTCTGATCTTCTAAGAAATTAGTACATGTTTGGCTAGCTGTTATCTGATGTCAACGGATTGAATGTATGAAACATACATTAGAAAAAAACTGTGTCTGGTGCTGTATATGACATCACTTCTGGTGATGATGATACTTAATTGAACTCTAATGAGACTAAGCATTAATTTTAGTTTGAGAAGAAAACACATGAACAGCTTTTACAAAAGGATTTGTACTCTACTGTTATGTTAAGAATTTGTTAGATACGATGCACTCATTAACTACAAGCTAAAGGGAGAATGCCAGCATGCTCTCCACTGGCTGAGCTGGTGTGTGGTAAGCATTTTTTTGTCCCTTCCACACACACACTCAGGTTTAGACACACTTACACACACACACACACACACACACACACACACAAACACACACGGAGCCCACACACACAGGCTTTCCAGCTCAAATTGATTTTTTTTCCCCTCCCTCTACACACCAAGGTGGCTCAGTAGGTTTCTAACCTAACACTCTAACCTATGTGTTAATGCGCGGCAGACACAGTGTCCATTGATCTGCCACTGCCAGTGTCTTTGAATGTGCAAAGAAAAACATCACCGGGGGATTTGATGTCTCAGAAGCCAACTATGCTTGCGTAATCCCATTGAACCAGATAGACTGCAATTTACCAGGCTAAAGTCATTGGCAATGCAGGTAAAAATGTTCAACTGTTCAAATGTTCAACATGTAGTTTTGGACATCCAGCACATTTGGATAAGCTGTACATGTCAAGTGACACCACCCCCCCCCCCCCCCCCCCACACCCTCAACACATGCACACACACACACACATCAAAAATTATCTAACATAAGGATACTAATAAATTACATCCTAATTTGACTACACACCCCCTACACTGAATTGTTAGTATGTGAACTTCACCCCAGATTGGACGAAGGGCACTGCAGAATAACAACAGAGAACCCACAAGGCTTCCTATTCAGCAAAATTGTGTTGCGTCGACTCGACACATCAGCCACTGCTGTTGTGTATCCTGTGAACCAATTACATTAAAAATAATGATTAATAATAAATTAAAGAGAACAAAAGAGCGCAGCCATAAAACATATGTATTTTTAATATGAACCTCCCGAATCAATACCCACAATTAGCAGCGGCTCCCAAATTGCTATGCGAAGCATAATTACTATAAAGGTCAGTAGGTATTATTCAAAGTCACTTTAGTTTACCACATTAGGACGAGACAGGACGCCGGGCAAAAAAATTATAAATTCCATCCCCAAATCTGTCTCCTGATTTAGATGGATGAAGAATAATTAACTCTTAATTATTCCAGATCACTTAAGGCACTCTCCGGATTCACAAAAGAACACAGGCATCTCTGTCAACCCGTTTCATCTCCCGTCATTTATCATGATCCCAAAACTTGACCAGAGATGAGTTGGGCAAGTGAAGGGGGATAGGGGGGGAAGGATAAAAGCAGAAAAGAAAGAAAATGTCTGTTTTCTCACAATGCCCACACACCCCTCCACACTCCCTCCCCACACATGGACCCCTTTGCACAGCACCCTTTCCTTCTACCTTAGAGGGTCTTAAGGAACAGCACTTCCTTTAAATTCAGCCGTATGCTAATTTCTGGCTGTGATTTGCATTTTAAAGTATTTAACTCCCCATATTTATTGGGCTCCGAGGCCTTGCTGATCATTGATTTATGTGCTTCCGGCAATCATATTTCCATATTTTGTGTGGTTTTTAACGACAGTAATAATTCAAATATGCAAAAAGTTGTTCTTTGAAAGATATCCTTAATTATGTCCTCAAAGCATCTCCTTCTCCTTCTTCTTTTTCTCCCCTCTTTCTCTCTCACTCACTTTTTTTTCTTGAGCCTGAAACAGTGACAGTCTTAGCACTGGCTGACAGTGGGGATAAGTCTGGGCCACGGAGGCACGGTGGCAGTCCGGCAGCAGGTTCTGGGAGGGAATGCGCGGCCGTATGGACGCTTCTCCCTACCTTGTCTGCGAGAGCCGTTATTAATTGTGACACTCTTTCACGACAAATCCAATCACATTCCGTGAGACTATCCTCTTCAGAAAAGAATGGGTAGCAAAAAGGGGGGGTGGGGGAGGCGCATGTGTGCAGAGGGGTGTGTTAGGGTGGTGTTAGACTATCAGTAAGACAAGCCCTCCCTTATACACACACACACCCTATTTTTTTGTTGTTAACTTTCGCTGTTGCCTCTCTTTATTAAGGTTGTCACACTCTCCTGCTCACTCTTGTCGGGGGCACAGTGCTGATTTGCGTTATTAAAAGTGGCATGCTCCTGCTACCGTTTGGCCTATCGGTGCTCTGGAGCGACTATCAAATGCATCCACCACGCCGGCTCGGGCAGAGAGGCTCTGTGCGCATATTCCCTTTGTCACCCCGGCACACGGGGGGAAACTTTTTAGAATAATTGCTCACTGATGTACAAACGCGGGTGACTAATATATTAGATTAGTCGTGCTGGGTTACGGAGGGGCTTTATTTTAGGGGCTGGCACATCCCGTGTCAGTCGATATAAGCAGAAATGAACTATTAAATCGCTCGTTTAATACTGTGCACTGTGTGTGTGTCAGGGGCCGCCATGATAGCATCTGCCCATGCATGAGAAAGGCATGGAATGGAGAAATCGCGTTTAAAAAAGCAAACCTTAGCAAGCGCAAATAAAACGCAAACCATATTAAAAACACATACTCAAATAAAATTGTAAGAACACTACTAAATAGATAAATCCAAATTATTTAAAAACACAGTGAATACTAGACCATTGTGGAATAACTGAATAAAAGATAAATTTATTATTATTATTATTATTATTATTATTATTATTATTAATAATAATAATAATAATATTGTTGTTGTTGTTGTTTTTGATTGTTGTATATTTTAATTGTTGTTGTTATTTAGTGATAATAATCAAATTTTCTGGTCTTAAGGGGAAATAATCTTAAGTTGCAGCAACACACCCTTTCCTTTAACACCTTCCTGTGAATTTCAGTCCTCTCTCTCTCTCACACACACACACACACACACACACACACACACATTCTAAGAAATATCAAGTGGCCTCAACAGAAAAAGAACTCTGTGTGTAGTTAAATGGCATTTAACAGCCATTCTTTCTGTTCTTTAATGTCTTCTGTACTCTAATGTCTAGAATGTCTTTTAGACAAGGGTAGGTGGATTTGTCATCTCACGCACACAAAAACACAACCACACATAGTCACACACTCTGGCGACAATCAAGGGGGAAAAGACCAGCTTGTGCAAACAAAGCTAAATGATGTATGTAAATTGTTAAATATATGTTAAAACATATCCCTTTTCCTTTTCAGCTTTCACAGTTAAGCAACGTTTTTTCCTCCCTGAGACATTACTGCATTAGAGGGTTTTTTTTCTTACAACAAAGTTGAAATCTAAGCAATCCCGACAGAGCAGCTCAATTCTAAAGCCTCCAATAATAAATACTATTTTAATGAAATCTGTTTCCTCTTCTCCTCGTTTCCTTATGCTTCTCCGTTTCTGCCTGACTCCACATAAAGCTTATCGCAGTGTATCACATCGACTTTACCTGTTCTGATTCACTCAGAGCATGCGGCTATTTGAATAAGCACTGCTCAACCGAGGCACCTTATCTGATCACTGGCATAGTGTTGGAATAAGTCTGTGTGTGAGAGTGAGAGAGAGAGAGAGAGAGAGTGTGTGTGTGTGAGTGTGTGTGTGAGAGAGAGAGCGAGAGAGAGAGAGAGAAAGACAGAGTGTGTGTGTGTGTGTGAGAGAGAGACAGAGAGACTGTGTGTGTGTATATGTATGTAAGAGAGAGAATGTGTGTGTGTCTGTGTGTGTGTGTGAGAGAGAGAGAGAGAGAGAGGGAATAAGAGAAAGAGAGAGAAAGTCCTTAGAGTGAGCTGGAGATAGATGTAGGTATATCAGGCGTAGTGCATCTCTCTGCTGCACCAAACTAAAGGAGAAGGACCAAAGGGAGCTGTTTGTACATCTCTGATCTTTTTTGTCGATAATCGCTATTCAACCCTAATCACAACCAGACAGCAGAGAATGCAAAGACACCAGAGACGTTGCCATTGCATTTTCCTCTTTTATTCTTTTATCCAAAGCCGTGTGTGTGTGTGTTTCCCTTTTCTTTCTTTTCCTTTTTGTGTTCACTCGTTGCATTTTGTTATGATTGTATCTGTGCCATGAGTCCAAGGCCTTGAGGTATTGATATATATATTGTTTTAAACTAGATAAGGAAAAAACAAATCACAGAACTTTGTTTGCCTGAGCCGTTTTCTAAAAAAAAAAAAAAAAAAAAAACATAAACCGCTTTCCTGAATTTACATAATGCTGTAGTGAACTTAATTAAATCGTTGTTGTCCTACAAACAAAAATGGTGGTGCTTAAAACAATCTCCCTGGAACACATGATGAAACACAAAAGCTTAACCTCAGTGGAAATGTTTCGGTGAAACGTTGCTCAAGATCTCGAATATATATATATATATATATGAATATATATATATACATACATATACACACACACACACACACACACACACACACACACACATATATATATTAAATCCCTGATAACATCACCTACCTGATGCATGTCTTTTTTATTTGTTTTGCTCTAGCTTTTGTTTGAGTTGAACTGATGCTGTGTCATTCACGAGAAAAAGCTGGCACCTAGTAAACAACTGTTCCGATGAGATGTGGCACATTTTTGTTTTTATTTTCTCAAAAATATATCATAGAGCTAATTATTCCACGTTTTCAAAAAAAACATGACCAGCGATTCAGCTAGGTCAAAGAGAGAGGAAAACAGTTTAACAAACCCTCCAACACACACACACACACACACACGCACACACACACACAAACACTCATTACAGCCTATGCTAATTTGGTTTAAAAGCTCTCCTTGTGGTTAGGGAGGCAGTGGGGACTGATCAGTGTGTAGTCTTTGTCCTTGTTGTAATTGCCCTCTCGGCACGTCTACCCCTCCCTCTACACACACACACACACGCAGTCCACAGAGTTGCACCAACCACCCCCCAACCCCATGCTCAGCACAGCGCTCAATTGGGGAACCCCCCCGAGATCCGCTGATCACCCCCCAAAAGGTCCGGCTCCAATCGGCTGCCTGCACCCAATATAGCAGCAAGGAAACACTTCCAAACCAACATTGCTACTGTCTTACTGGTTAACACACACACACACATGCACATTTGAATTCTTCATTTGAACCAGTGTTGCTACGGTCTTACTGGTTAACACACACACACACAAACACATTTGTCCTACAGGTTAACACACATAC
>JAGFZM010000818.1:248552-408552 GCA_017657215.1 Limnothrissa miodon | reverse complement strand
GAGAGAGAGAGAGAGACAGAGAGCACGTCTTCCGCAATAGAGAAAACGCTCTCACACAAATTTGGGTTTCTTTTATACTCCCTGTGGGACTAGCCAACACCAAGGTATTGCTACGACCCACAGAGGACTGCAGCCAAGGGCAGAGCCAACATCAGTCACCCATCATTATTTGTGCACAAGTAGACAAGCAGGCAGGAGGGCCTAGGGGGTCGTATGTAACCATCTATATGAGCCAAGGGTGTGTGTGTGTGTGTGTGTGTGTGTGTGTGTGTGTGTGTGTGAGTGATAACGTCATGAGAGGGGCACAATTATATTTTTCTTATGCAGTGTGAGTACAAAGACATCTTAATTGTTCTGTGGCTATTTCACAATATATGTCAGTTTATTTGCCATGTCCATTTATTTGCCCCATCTCTGCGCCTGTCTCTCCGTGTCTTTGTCATTATTTGTTTGTGCGACATCCTCTAGGTTCGATGTGCGGTGTTTGCCGTGACACAATACAGAGGGAAAAAAGCTTTTAGAGGTATTGTATCTGCTTGTTAGTTTGTGTCATGTTGTTTGTTTGTTGTTGTCAAGACATCCTAGAACCCTTTTCACAGCTAGTCACTCCCTCACCTTCTGGCCTCGTCTCGCTTCAGTAATTTCTGACACAGAGAAAGCCGAGAGAGGGGGAGAGAAGGAGAGAGAGAGAGAGAGAGAGAGGGAGGGATGAAAGGGCTGGGGTGGGGCTGGTCTGCCTTTGGTCTGAGATCTAGAGCACAGAGCAAATGATAGAGAGAAAGAGAGATAGAGAGAGAGAGAGAGAGAGAGAGAGAGAGAGAGAGAGAAGCGGAGAGAGAGAAAATAAAAAGAGAGAAGGGAGAAAGAGACTGACGTGACCTCATACACTGCACGACAGTGCATGGAGGAGATGAAGGCCGTGGCCAAACACAAGACATTACGCCAAAGACCTGGAGAGCTCTTTCTCTCTCCCTTTCTCTCTCTAAAAAAAGAATTGTCCCTGCCACTTGCTTTTGAGTGGAGGAATGCAGAAAGAGAGAGAGAGAGAGGGACACAGAGAGAGATAGAGGGAAAGACAGCAGGTACATCATCTCAATTATGATGATGCCACTGACTGATTACATTTCCCTCCCTGCCTCATTTTAATAAGTCTGCCTGTCACAGAGACAGAGAGAGAGAGAGAGAGAGAGAGAGAGAGAAAAGACGGGATAGAGATGGAGGGAGAGATGAGGAGAGCAACGGATGGTGGTGCCAGTGATGGTGGGTTGGGCAGGAGGGTAGGTGGGGGTAACTTCCCAGACAGGAGGTGCAGGCTCTTGTCTGTGACGAGGCACGAGTGTCCCAGATGCCAGTCTCCCGGACGGTATCAAACATCTCGGTGGCGGACCTGCCGTGAAATAATCTATACCTACGGGAAGTCAATTAAAATGTGTCAGGGGAGATTAAGAATGGCGTGATGGCTTTTCACCAGGCGGCCTATTCACCTACCAGCATGTGTGTGTGTGTGTGCGTGCGTGTGTGTGTGTACACTGGGGTAAGTGTGTGTGTGTGAGGGACAGAGGGTGTGCAGACATTATTAAAGACGGGGAGACGATCGGTGTGAGTGTGCATGTGTATCGATGTGTGTATTTTTGTGTAGCTTTTGTCTATCCCTGTGTCATCTGTGGAGATGTAAAGCAAAGAAAGGAAAGAAAAGAAGTAAAGAAAGGAAGGGAAAGAAAGTAAAGAATCTGTCAAAGTAAAGAATGTGTGTGTATATATACATGCATCTGTAATTTTTCTAAGCGTGTGTTGTGAAAGAGGTATGGAGAAAGTGTGAGTGTGTGTGTATATGTGTGTGTGTGTGTGTGCGCGAGCACACTCTGTATTTGTGGTTTTAAGTGTGTAATGTCAAAGGGGTGTGGGGAATGTGTGTGTTTGCAAGTGTGTGTGTGTGTGCGTACTGTGTGCTTGTGCTTATTTGAGTGTGTGGTGTGAAAATGAAATGGGGAACGTGTGTGTGTGCTTCTGTGTGTGTGTGTGTCTGTGTGTGTGCGTGAGTCTGCGTACTGTGTATTAGTGCTTTTTAAGTGTGTGGTGTGAAAGGGGTGTGGTGTGTAGAGTGTGTGTGCGTGTGTGTGTGTGTGTGTGTGTGGCTGTGCTCTCCAGTGTCTCTGTATCCCCTTAAAAGCCCCTCATGAATATTTCAGGGTCCCGGCAGCCGGTGGCTCGGGCACAAGTTTGCAAACCAGCGTAATGTGCCTGTTTGTACTGAGTGGGGCTCACTCAGGATATCAATTAAATCAAGCGCTGTCACTCTGGAGGCCCTATCAATGGAGGGACATCCCATTCCCCTCCACAGATCAACTCGGCTTTGTGTCAACTCACACCCTGGTCCATCCACCCCCCCCCCTTCTATCTCTCCTCCTCATCTCTTCATCCCCTCATCTCCTTTCTCACATTCCCTTACTCCATCTCTCTGTCTCTCTCTCTTGGTATCTCGTTCTCTCCATCTCACCCCCTCTCTCTTTCTGTCGCTTTTTTCTTGTTCTCTCTCTCTACCTCTCTCTCCTTCTCTCTCTCTCTCCCTCTCTCTCTCTCTCTCTCAGGCGGCAGTAACTGAATGCACAAATTACTCTCCCCTCCACCTTTAACTCCCACTAAATCTTTCCCCTTTTCCACTTTGCTGAGCCGGGATATTTTATTCCACCATCAAATATGCATCCCATTAATTAAGTTAAATTACTCCTGACTGCCAAATATCCCTTGCCCCGATGGGTGTCAACACAGAAATGCATGACTGTGAACCTGCATTGACACGGCCCCACACTTAAACGTGAGTTACAGCCTTCTCGACTCCCATCCGCGGGCATATTACCAGCTACTCTGGGTGCTGAAATTAAGCCATGTTCTCTTCCTCTTCCCTCTGAGCTTTTAATAAGTGCACAATGGATGACACGTGCACTTCTGACAAAGAGAGGACTGATATTTTAATTACCGTCTCCTCATTTTTTCAAACCACCTCCCCCCCCCCACCCAAACCGCCTTCTCTCTCTCTTTCTCTCTCTCCCCATGTCTCCATCTCTCTCTCCCTCTCTCCTCCCCCGCCTCATCTTTTAATTGCAGTTGTTAATCACTCATTAACTCCTTTCGCCTTTGGTGTGCGACTCCTAAATCTGGCGACGTCACATTTCCTCCTCCGCTCGATAGATTCAATCACACCTCACCCTTTAAATGAGAAATTTTACTTCTGTCCTCCAATGGTAAAAGTCTTTGTTTTCTGTTCTCCTTTAATGCTTAAAATTCAAAGAATGTTTGGCAAGTTTAAACAATAATTTTAAATAAATAATTTTTAAAAATGACATTTTTGCAAGTAGCCTGCTGTAGCTATAAATTCATTTTGTTTGTAAATAAACCATCAGTCAGGGTGAGATTTTTATTTTACTTTTTTTAAAAGGTGTCTTAAATACTGCTTATTCAAAGATATGTGCAGCCCTGTGTTTATGATTTTTAGAGCAAGGTATGAGATATAATATGATCATGAGCTATGGGTATAACACACACAAATGTGTAAGCAAACTTCATATCAATTATCATATCAATAGGTACAAACTGATGAAGCCATGTCATACAAGCGAAATTTAATATGCTACAGAAGTCTGATCAAATCTGTGTGAATCTGAAGATTGAGTTTATTCAGAAGGGAGTTGCACTGACGCTGATGGTTCAGGGACAGTACTTCCCGAAGGCTGACTTCGGCAAAACTATGAGCGCTATGAGTTTCCTGTCTCACACTACTCCTGCGGAAAAGTCAACGAACATTAACTATGTTGACGCAAAACTGATTGTGAACCTCAAGTTGGTTTGCATTGGTTAGGCTTAGGCTTGGACTGTCCATCATACAGAAAACCGTATAAAAAGCTGAAAAGGTGCCATGGTTTTGCTGACCATTTTACCTCCCCACTTGCGAAAAGGTCTGAACCCACTTCCTGATTCGGCAGTTTGGCGCCATCGTTGTTGCATTTTTGTTTGATTAAAAGCAAATGTTTTGACCATAAAGACCACTCAGCCATCCTTCTGAGACCACTAAACAAAGGCGATGTTTCCCCAATTGCCTGCGCAGAAATGTGGGTTACTGCCAAGGTCTTATTAAAAATCTTCTCGATGGATGACGGCGAGAAAGCTTCCTCTCAGTTCCTTATGTTATTATTTAGTTTTTTTTTTTTTTTTTTTAAGTGACTGAAATGACCCAACCTTCTTACAAAAATGATGAGTCCAACAGAAAAGTTTACACTGCTCTAATTTATCCTGTAAATCACACTGTGACTTTTTGTAACTCGGACGGAGTTAGTATTGTCTCCTATGCAAGGGCTAAGCAAGCACTACTTTACAGCACTGTTCAGGATACTTCAAAACCGGGACCAAATGAACATGAGCTTCCAGAATAGAAACCATTAAATTATTCCAAATACTGGAAGCGCTTTGATTATGTTCCTGCTGACAGACAGCATTTCCTGGATGAGTCACCTTCATGGTGCTCAAGCGAACAAAAAAAAAAAAAAGATTGACGGCATGTTTTCATCTCCATCATACAGTCTCATTGATAAAGCGCTCATAGCGAAGTCTGCCTTGCTCTGTATCCAGCCTAAGCACCCTCTGCTATGTGCATGAATCTGTGTCTGTGTGTGTGTGTGGGGGGGCGGGGGGGGGGGGGGGGGGGGGGGGACAGGGGGGTGGGGGGGGGGTGGGGGTGTATGGCTGGGTGTATTTATGTGTGTGTAAAAATTTGTGTGTGACTGTGTGTGTCTGTTTATATTTGTATGTGTGTGTATATGCCAGTGGAATCGTACTGGTTTGTGTCTGTGTCTGTGTGAGTGTGTGTTTCCTCCCCCCCCAAAAAAAACACATTAATTTCACAAACATCAGCCCAAGGCTACTATACAAATCCAATCCATTATGCGACGCTTTATCGTGTTATGAGGGCCTAACCGGCTGTAAAGCTGTCCCTTTCATAAAGAGCAATCGCGGTGGGGAGAGTCAAAACAGAACAGGCTGCCTGCTCCGCCAACAGACGCTCGCTCATTACCATCAGACGACTATTGGTGAAAACAGCTCAGTCACATACTTAACCTTTACAGACTGCCCCTTTCCGTCTTCTTTTTTCCAAAACGACCTTTAGCGTTACTTATTATCATTTCATTTCCGATAATGGTCCGCTAAATTCGGTTAGCCGCATCAAAGCAAAATGTGTTTATATTGGTCAGGGACCCACTGGTCGGGGGAAAAAACAATGCCTTGTACTGTAGTTGGCTGGCAGTGGTATGGCAGTGAGCGTGGCAGAGGACTAATGGGCGGCTCTAACAGTGCCTTTATTGCTAAGGTCACCAAGCGCAGACTACAGGGCTGGTTGTTGTGCTCCCACATCATCCTTTGGGCCTTTGAACGCTTCATTGAGACATAGCATTGTTCCCAATGTTTAGGTTTAAATTAAGCAGGAATATAATGTTTCTGTGTTGAAACGTGCAGCAAAGCCTTAATATCCATTGTATGTGGTTGAGAAAACGTGTAATATTAGGAAATGGCTTTTCCAGCATCTGAATTGGCCCTAATGTCAGGAGCATTATCTTATTTTAATGACGCGGCCTTAGTGGCGAACAATTAACTATTCAGAGATTAATCTTAAAAAAAAGCACATCAATAAAAACTGTTGGAAATGCACATACAGGCACACACACACACACACACACACACACACTAACAAACACACACAGTGGAAGAGTCTCTCAGGGCATGGGAGGATGTGGTACTTTGATAATTCTGTGGCTTTCGCACCCTGCAGCACGGGTGGAAATCCGATGAAGTCGCTAATGCACATGATGATTAAGTGTAACTCAAATACCGACCGTGTTGTTGGGAAACCTGACAGGCCGTAATTTGCTGTATTATATTCCGCGGTTTTAATTGCACGCCGCCGACGTCTCTTTGACACGTTATGAAGCAATGATGTACAATTATTTCGAGGGGCGGCGGGAGATCAGGGGAGTGACATTATAATCATCCTCATAGGGATCTCTCTTTCTTCCCCCCTTCCTCATCTGTTCCAACTATTACTGTTAAAATGCAGAAGATGAAGAAGAGGAGTGGGGGGAGACGGAGGAAAATAAACGCACATAAAAATAGTTTCCCTGGAGTTTTAACAAGATTCTTTTGGAGGATTATAGAGTATCACGTCAAACAGAAGGGGGGAAGGGAGGGCGAGCACAATAACCCCAGCTCCCTTAAGTGACAGCTCCCTCTGGATAAGTAGCCAGCTAAGATGTGGCTCTGCTGTCACCGCCAAGGCCTCACACACACATACAGGCGCACACAAATACGGGCATTAACACACACATTAACAAAGGACAAGGCAGGGAAGGCGGAACTGATGGGCTATTCTGGGGAGCAGCCGAGACAAACTCCGAGACGCGGAGGGACACAAAAGCCAGAGACACTGCAGATCACAGTGACACCAACATGGCCAACTTAAACCATACTGAGACAATTCAAACAAGTGGGGGTGGGGAGGGGGGGGCTATCCGTTCAGTGACAAATCTAGAAGTTTTGTGCGAGGGCTACTTTTTATTCTCAGCAGTTCTGTTTGTGTGCGTGTGTGTGTGGATACACATCAGGAAGTGTGAACCAAGCTCAGACAGACGAGACTCCTTCACAGATCCAAAGAGAGCCATTGCCGTTGCTGTTGCTGTGGTTCTATAGTTGGTGAAGCGCTTCACTGCGTTTGAGCGGAGATATTAAACCAATGCTTCACCGCATTTAAAATCCTGATGCATAATTTAACACCAACAAACAGCATTGGCCAGCCAGAGCATCTTCAGGGAGAGCGAGGGAGCAGAGAGCAGGGAGATGGTGGAAGTGTGTGCGTGTGTGTGTGTGCGGAGGGCCAGGCAGGCAAGCAGGACGGGTGTCCGGTGGGGGTAGGGGTGGAGGGTGTGAGGGGGAGAAAGTGCTGAATCTAAGGCCTTTTCAGAAAATGATGGAGGAGGGGAAGGAGATGCTCATTAAGTGGCTCGGCTGCGCTGTGGACACTCAACGCTGGGGGAAAAGACAAGAAATCGCCATCCTCTCTCCCTCTCCTTCTCTCTCTCTGATAGTGTGTGTGTGTGTGTGTGTGTGTGTGTGTGTGTGTGTGTGTTTGTGGGGGGAGGGGGGTGCTCTGCATGTTTTTTTTCCCAATTAAATATGAAGAATCTCGCAATATTGCTTGTAGGCAATTTGGGCCAATCCACAAACTAGTATTTCATTTTTTTCCTTTTCTGCTGTTTGTGCAGGTTGTGTCTTTATAGGCCGCCCCAAGAAGATCAATCAGTTTCATATTTTGGTAATGTCATTGCTGTGAAACGCACTCTTTAGCATTTTGGAAAAATATTGTCTTTAATTAAAAAAATTTTTCACCACCTAGGTTGGGTCTCCCTCTAGGAAGGAACTAATTGCTTTCCACCATTAAGCTTCCCATACATTTTACACTCCAATAAAATAATAAACACTTGATGTTGGCAAAAGTGTAAACTAGAGACATGGAGGGGGCAACATCATGCAGTGAGTTCAAGCTCACACACACTCACACACACGCTTTCATGATGCTTTAATTATCAGCAAGCTAACTGACAGGTGTGTTGTAAGAAGTGAAGATTGAGCAGGAAATGGCCCAAATGGTACAATGGCCACCAGGCTAGTCCTGTGATTTCATGGCACAGGGAGTGACAGAGCCATATCAACACCGCTTGGACAAGGAGGAGAAAGACATTTGGGAGGAGAGAGAAAGTGAGGGGGTGGGGGGTGGATAGAGACAGAGAGGGAGAGGGAGAGAAAGAGAAAGAGAGAAGGCTCTATGACCAAGTCCCTGCTGTCGCCTGACTGGCAGCTGGGTCAAAGTTGCCATCCTGTCTTGGCCTTGATTTGCATTTGTTAATTACATGCCAAAACAATATCTTTAAGTATCAACAACCTCCCAGGGCCCTCAGCTTTGAGGCATCCCTGGATGGCCTGCGGAGGGGTGGGGTGTTTGTGTGTGTGTGTGTGTGTGTGTGTGTAAGAGTCTGACAGCTGTGGAGGCTAGGGAACTGTGTGGAGAGAGAGGGCTCCGTCGTTTGCACACGGTGTCAAAACACAAAGGGCCCAGCGCACCACACGTCGCCGGCACACAAGGGAAGACAGGAATCGATGAGCGTAGGGCAGGGAGGAATTAGTCCAAATCAGACTGAATATTTTCGGACAACGACGGGCCTGTCGCTTGTTGGAACCCTCTTCGGCTCAGACACTGTGTTCTCGGGAAAGTCACTGGTGCTGTCCATAATCGGATTGCTTTGTTCTGTTTTGATATAAACACTCGCTCACAACAGAAATGCTTCCGCCAAATCGCAGTACACCCCCGCCCTTCGCCTTCTTAAGCACACAAAGAATATCTAATATCAATGCTGTAATCTTGTTTTCTGGGTCATCGTGAGGGAGGAAAAAAAAAGAAAAAAAACGGCAGGCAATAAAAAAGAGAAAAAAAAAAAAGTTCTGAAATGCATTATCTGGAATTCAACCCCAGCCATTAGAGGAATGGCTCTGGTCTTAAGATTAAGGAAAGCGGAAAACGTTTATCATCTCATTTGAATACTGAACGCAACCAAACGAGCGAACCTGGCCTTAATTACGCTGTCCTGTGCCACACTCTTTTGTTCGCTGCTCTTTAGTGGAAGGCATAGTCGCCGCCGCGCCATCCGTCAGCCGGCTGAGCGAGTCCCAGGGCCATCAGTCACCCACTGCGGGCACAGTCTGTAGACGGGCCCCCTCTCAATTCCCGTGATTTGTGAAAGCCGAAACGGTATTTAGTAAAGCTGCTGCGGGAGAGAGGGGGAGGGAGGACCAAGGAGAGGTGGGTGGTACAGACAACAAAAAGCAACTTTTCTAGTGGTCAAGTTGTAGGGAAAGTACTTTTTCACATCGGGGTGTGTTTGCTTACATGCATGGGGGGGGGGGGGGGGGGGGGGGGGGGGGGTACTGTGGTAGGGATTCGACAGTACATCTGTATTTGTGTGTGTTTGTGTTTAAGTGCGTGTATGTGTGGTGTGTGTTTGAGTCTGTGTGCATGTGTTCCTGTGTGTGTGTGTGTTTGCGTGCGTGCGTGTGTTCCTGTGTGTGTATGTGTTTGTGTGTATTTTAATCTTGCACTTGGCCAAAGACCTAACACATTTATAGCACTTGAGAAAACAGCTTTAGCTGGAGGGGCTGCCGAACGTGAACCTTTTTTCTCATTAAGGCCTGAGCTGTGTTTAACTGTAGCTCACTCCAGTACCCACCGCCATCCCCGCCCCCCTCAGCCTCCACCCCAGCCTACCCCACCCGACCCCAGCACCCTCCACCCCTGCTCTAATGTGTCTAGAAGCAACAGCAGTGCCAGAAACACAATTGGGAGGGGGGGGGGGGGGGGGGGGGGGGAGGACAGAGTAAACTTAATGGAACAATTCTAACACACTTTACCACAAATTACTGAGGGAGCAGTAAGTAACTAAACGTCTTCATGTGAGTGTCACCATGGAAACAGACGATCAAAGCACAGGAAAAACGAGGCTGAATTGCATGTGTCTGAGCACGACCCACCTCCTCCCCTTTGCCCTCGGCTAAAAGAGAGACCCAGTGGTTTGCACTCACCCACAGATGTGGCACTTGTATTCCCTCATGCCCAGGTGCCGTTTCACGTGGTTGCGGGCATCGCCGAGCTGGGCAGTGGCGAAGTTACAGATCTTGCAGCTGAAGGGTTTGGATCCTGTAGAGAAAGAGAAAAAGACAAGGGAGTCAAGCATGTGACACTTGAGGCCCTCCACATTATCAGGGAATGAATAACCGAGGTAAAATATATATTTGCCAGGGCCCAGAGGGCATGTTTCTCACACTGCGTCGCGATGAAATCTTCGGTCTCGTAGTGCACCAACTTTGCTGGCTTTAAATTCTCCAGTGAAGTGTTTACCGTTAACTTTTAAACAAATGGGGATGCTTTGAAATTAAAAGCACAACCTCACATAAATCTGAATTTTTTAAAAACCTAAATTGCGTTCATCACTTTTCCTCTGACCTAGATTTGCACAGCAGATAGTTAAAGCTCTGGGTCTTGCTCTTGCTCCTACTCAACCTCTCTCTCTCTCTCTCTCCCCCTTTCCTGTGCCTCCTCTCCTCCTTCTTCCCTTCCATCCCCTTCCCTTTCCTTAGCGACTGGGTGTGGAAATTGGATTCAAAGGTCAGGTTGAAAACGTAAATCAATCCAAAGTGTGCTCGCCACCCAGTTCCATCATTTAGGCACTAATCACTCGACCACGGTCGCTGGAGAAGTTTACTGCTAATTAATGTCATTTATAAATCTGTACAGCGAGGGGGCTTGCTTTGAGAGAGTGCTTCAGTCTTCCTTGGCCATTGGTCATTAAAGAGCAATGGCACAGCATTGCCTTGTAGAAGCTGTACCTCAGTAGGGGGGCTGCTGGTGTAATTGGCAAGCAGTTCTAAACAGAACCCGTGTTTTAGGAAAAAGGTCTGGCTCTACATGGAAAACATTTTTTTTGTGGAAACGGCAAAGTGTATCACTCATCCCACTTAGAAGCTTTAAATGTATTTAGGTGAGGATATGAATAACCCTTCCCCCTAGCAAATAGCCAACGACGATGTGCAATATTTATTCCAGGAGAGCCCACTGATTTGATTAAGCACTTTGTGTAGATTACTAATACGTTCATGCACGGTTCACTTGCCACAGGCTCGCGGCACGACACATCGAATCTTAACGCCATAACGAAGATTGAAAGCCAAGCGGGCGCTAACAAGTCCCACAAATGGGTGAGAGAGCGGGTGTGTGTTTCACAGCTGAGTGGCAGCAAATCGGATGGCTCTCTTCACTCTGCCGCTGCACACCCATCAACCCTCACGCCCCATCACCGTGTCAAGGTGGAGCCCGTTACCTCCACCGGTGGGATTGTGCGATAAAAAAAAAGGCCAGCCAGATGGCCCTGGCGCGTATGAAACATGGCAGGGGAAGAGAGATGTTACATCTCTCAGTCGTCGCTTCATATCAAATTATAATTCCAGCGCTCCACTTAAGCAGCCCGTCGTGGGAAGCTGAAATCGACCATCAATGCGGTGTCATGTTAAATTAATACTGTTGCGCACGACGGTAATGTGATGTTCTCACGTCTGGGTTGGGACTTGGGATGACTAATTTATCTCCTTAAAAACCTCCAGAAGAAATATAAAAAAACATTTGAACCTCTACCTCTTTTTTCATCTTTTAAAAAGAATAACAGAGGACTTTAACTATGCTTAAGACAATCAAATTAAGTGTAGAAACAACATGAAACTAAATAAATCACTCAAGATATTATTCAGGCCTATAAAATGTTGTGTTGACTGTTGTGTGTTACAGGAGGTAAATAATGTTAAAGCCTTAGGGGCTACGATGCAAATATGTCTCACCTAACAATATAGAGGAAGAACAAAACAACTGCGTCGAAGAAAGGTTTACAAGTTTCCTCCGACTTGAGAAGCTTAGCGTGTGTGTACACAGTGCCTGTGCAGCCATTACTCTGCTCCGCCCAGGTTCACCAAAGGTTGGACAGCTCTTTTCAGTGAAAAAGTGACCAATTTAGCTCAAAATGCAAATCTAGCTTTGTCCTCGTTTAAGGAAAAAAAAAAGTGCTTTTTTTTCAGGGGACAAATTGACAAATACTTGTGCAGCCTCCCACCATCGCTTGATTTCACTAATTAATCAACTAAATAAAACCCTGGCTTAATTAAAATTATCTGGATTGGCTCCCAGCACAAATACTGGCGGAGCTCACAGCCACAGCCGCGGAGAAAAGTTTCTCAGAATAAATGACCAGCAACAGAAAGTGACTAATTCCATGTAATGAAGGAATGTAATAATCATCATCATCATCATCATTCTGTCAGCTCCAAAAAAAGTGTGCATTCCACAAACAACGGTAATGTTTCAAATTGCCTAAGTCAGTGGACAAAGCCTGCATCCACACAAAAACAGAAGACCAGGGTTGAGACATGAATTTGCCCTTGATTTGGATGAACAGATCTGTTTGCTTGTCACCTTTTTCATTTTCTTAAGTAGCACACTTCCATAAAACAAGTGAACTATGAAGCCCTATTATCCTTTCCAAGTGATAAAAGGTGAATCCAGCGAGAGTTAAAACGGGGGTACGAACGAAGGATTAATCCTGTTTTAGACAAACTGAAAAATGAGCACATCTACATAAACATGAAGTATGACACGCTGTGATGTTAATTCCATTTTTATTCTGTTCCTATCCTTACAGTGATGCATGTGCAGGATAATGCAATCTCTTGAATTGCAGTGCCTTGATAATGTCATGCTGGCACTCCATAGCTACACATACATATGAAGCATTGTCTCTTTATTGTGTTATGGTGCTCAGGCAAGGAAACATTAATTCACAACGCCGCAGCATCTCACCTCAGGACCTACCGCACAGTACGTAGACTAGTATGAAAAAAAAAAAAAAAAAAAAAGAGAAATCTTCCCGAGTTTCTTCACTTGGTTATCACTTATCTTCTCCATTCCGTAATATTAACATAATCAGCACAGCTAAATTACTCACACTAACGCTGGGCCAGAGATAGATAACACAACTATGTGCAACAATTAAAGTTCCATTTAAGTTTCAGCCAAATGGAGAGATGGACTGAAGGAAGCCGAAAGGGGGCATTTATTGATGGTGCCCTCACTTCTTGTACCTGGATTAAGTTGATTTTAAAACCAATTAATACACATCGTCAGGGAAGACTAATGAAAAAGACACCCTGTTCTTAACATGCTGGACGTTTCGCAGTCACATCCCTGACCAGCTCAGGCCCTGCTTTGCATTTTAAATAACAGAAGAAGCCTTAATGGAAAGGGGATAATCGGCTAACCACAAACATGGACACATACGTGTGCATATCACACACACACACACACACACACACAGGGGAAATTAAAGGCTTTGACAACGTCCACATTGATTACTTTAAATTATTATCCTGCTTCTCTTTTGGGTTTCCTATGCTTTTAGCTGCTGCCCTAACACGTTTATCGAGACTTATTGGCTATAATTACAACTGAATCCTGGTAATGGACACATCAATTATGAGTCACACATGTCTTTGACCAGGCATTGCTCAGGGAATCCTTATCTGCAGTCCATTAGTGTCTCTGCTGCTAGAGCCTGATCCAGACACCTTTTCTTAAAGCCTTTTCTTAAAGTCCTAACACCTCAGCTCATGCAGCTTTGGTGTGCTGTAGTGAACTAGACACAAAGCCCATGGTAGGCTAGCATCGTTCATAAATTACAAATAAAGGTGGAGGAGAAACGAAAGTTGAAAGAACAGTTACAGATTGAAAAACTTAAAAGAAATGTGTATGGTGCAACTGTGTAAAATCAATAACTGACAGATAGCTAACTAAGCAGATGAAATGAATGACTTAATCATAAGAGCAGGAGTGGATGAAACTCATGCATACCTGTATGAGTGCGCACATGGGCAAGGAAGGCCATGGAGTTGCTGCTCTTGCACACCTTGCCGCAGTACTTGCACACGCTGCCCTGGTTCTCCTCACGCTCACGGTTGATTTGCTCCGTGTCCTCCAAGACGTACTTGTTGACCTCTCGCAGAAGCTCCTCATGCTTCTCCTTGATGTGCACAAACAGGTCCTGCTCCGACTCGAAGGGGTCGTTGCATCTGACGCACTTGAACGTGGCGCCACCCTCAGGAAGCTCCTCGATGCTGGCCTGTTCGTTGCGCAGGTGAGCCGCGCTTGTCAGGTGCTGGTGCAGGTTGCTTTCGGTGTAGAAGGACTTTCCACAGAGCAGGCAGTGGAAATGCTTTTCTTTGGACGGATGTTTCATGGAGATGTGAACATTCAGGCCGCTGAGACCGTCCGCCATGAAACCGCAGTCTTCGCACCTGATTCGCTGGCCAGGTATCAAGGCCCGAGTGATAGCACTCATTACTGATTTTCCTCTCCTGGCTTTCACGGGACTCAAAGCACCAGTCACCATTATACTGCTTGCAGTATCTCCACGGTCCTGTGGTATTGAGTCTCCTTCCTGCATAATCTTGAGAGAGACAATACATGAATCAAAGGGGACTGCTCTGACCAATTGTTTGTCTGTAAAAGAGCCGTCACATTTGCCCTCCATCAAATCTTCCTCATCATAGTCATCTAAGCCTTCCTCCTCCACTTCAGGTTCTGTCTCTGCAGCCTCAGCCTCCTTCACATTCGGGTCTGTTTCTATCTCACTTGGGTCAGATTTTATTGTAACTGTGTCCTGGGTCACAACAGAGTTTTGGGGTTCTTCCTGACCTGTAGTCTTAGACACTTTTTCATGACTCTCACCATCCTCTGAGGTAACTTTCTGTTCAGCCTGAAGTTCAGAGGAAACCTCTGCACTTGTCACAGATGTAACAGTCATCTGGACAACATCAGGTCCTTGTGCGTTGCGCTCCGATTCAGCTTCAGAGGCCTGGATGTTATCCTCAGTTGGTGACTCCTCAAGCAAGACCACACTGGCAGCATTCTGCTCAGCGTCACTGGGTGGTTCTTTACTGTTGTTTAATGCAGCGGAATCTTTCTCCAAATTCTTTTCCTGATAAACTAGGCTCTTCTGTTTGTGCTTCTCTGTGGACGCGTGGCGTGACATCTCCCTGCGGGTCACTGCATAGTAGTTGCATGCCATGCACACAAACTCAAAATCTTTGGTGTGCTTCCTCTTTATGTGAAGTTCAAGAGACGGAATGGAATGGGCCACAAAGTCACAGTGCATGCAAGAATTGATGGAATCATACTTGCTCTTCTTGAGGGGAACACTGTTTGAGTTGGTCTGAACGTCCGGCTTGTCAGTTGGTTGGGATGGTGTCTCACTGTCTACTGCTGAATCTGCCATGGTAACATCTCCCTCAGACTGACTAGTCCCAACATTCTCAGATCCATCCACTTGCATACCTTCTTCCTCTGAACCCTTTCCGGATTGACTCCCACTTAGAACTTGTACAATGGAGTCTGGGTTGCCTGCAGCCTCTGAGCGCTTAAGGTGCTTTTTGGTGATACAGTGACGGTCCATATCCCCTTTGGTCACACAGTAATAGCTGCATAGTTTGCATGCGTAACTGTACTGGTGACTGTGCCTACGCCGTATGTGCACACTAAGATTAGTGGCATTGGAAGCCACCAGTCCACAGTAGTGGCATGTGGTGACACTTGCAGCTTTTGGTCTCCCCCTTTTCCTTTTGGCAGGAGAGGCATCATCATGGTTATCATCAGTCAACATGACTTCCACAGCTTTCTCTGCCTCCTCCATCTCCTCTGTCCCAGCATCCTTTATGTTCTTGGACGCGGCGTTATCATCTTCAGCATCGACACTCGTCCTTGGGGCATTCTGCGAAAGGATGACCAACACTTTCTCGACGCAGTCCTCGTACAAGGCTCCAATGTTTTTCTCCTTGGTGGCCTGCTGATGGGCCTCACCGGCTAAGTGGGCTTCCATTGCTTCCGTGGTGGTGGTATAATAATGGCAGGCCTTGCAATGGAAGCGGTGCTCAGCTGGGTGCTTCAGTCGAGCGTGGCCCTCCAGCAGGGCTGCCGTGCCAGCCCTGAAAGAGCAACTCCCGCACTGCAGCTGGGGCCTGCCGCTAGCTGAGCGCTTCACCGCCCGAGCTGGGGCCGCCTGAACGTCTCCACCCTGCTGGCTCGGCTGTTCCTGCTGTTCCTTCATCTTGTTGCGAGCTTTGACAAGCGCAGGCCTCGGCCTCGACGACTCGCTGCTCTCCACCACTCGCCGTTTGTGCTTATTGCTCACACAGTGCTTTTCGTAATCGCACTTGGTGACGCTGGCGTAGGAACAGAGCTCGCAGAAATAGCTCATCTCTTTCGTGTGGCGTCTCTTTACGTGTGTGGATAGAGTGGGTTTGTCCTGAAACTCATGGCCGCAGTAAGTGCAGGCATGCATAACACGGGGTTTTCTGCCCCGTTTTCCTACCTTTTTCTCATTCTCTCCCTCTTTAGGCTTTATTTCAACAGCCGTGGGAGAATCCTGGCCTGATTTTTGGCTTTCGTCATGTTCACTTGTGTTTTCTGTAGAAGCAGTGTCCTTTCTATCTAATGCCTCTTCAGAGGTTTCAGAAGAAGCATCTACTATCTCAAGAAGCAACTGTGTGGGGCTGATGTGCGTGCCTTCAGTGTTCTCGGTCTTCAGAACTTCAGCACTGAGTGTTTCAGATGGGGGTGGCTGCCCGGTGTCCTTACAATCTCCGACTTTACCTCTAGCCTGTTGGTGTGATGCTGTGGCCTGAGAATTGTCCTCTGCCTGTTGTGAGCCCATCTTCTTTTCACTGTGTACCTTGCCAGCTGAGGTTGAAACCTCTTGTGATGTTTCTTTGTCTGCTTTTCTGCTCTGGGCAAATTCACTTCTAGCACCACCACCCCTGCGAGAATGCTTTCTTTTAGCATGAATCTTCAGGGCAGTTGGGGTTTTTGCCACAAAGTCACAGAGAGAGCAAGTGCAGCCATCATCTTTCTGCTTTGTGGGAGTTGTGATAGCCTGTTTATGATCACCGGAATCCTCTGCTGCTGAGGACTGAGATTCCTCAGGATTAATTGATTTAGAACCTTCACTGGTGACTTCATCTTTCTTTGGATGTGTGGTTGGAGTGTCAGCTTCCCTCCCAACTGGGGAACTACTTCCCGAGTCACTATGAGGCTGTTCATCTTTGTGTCCATCTTCAGTTATCTCTTTTCCAGATCTAAGCTTTCTTTTTGGTCTTGTATCCATTTTAATGCTTCCTCTCCTTTATTCTGCAAAAGGATAACACATTATATTGTTAAACTGACCTTTAGAATGATACATTTGTATATACACAGACACACAGACACACTGTATACACATTCTATTTACTCCATGTTCCATAGCCACTGTTTTGTCGCCATCTAGTGCTCATCACAGAACGTTCTTCAAAAAGAACTAACTAGAATATTCTGTTCAATGAGTAGCCCATGTAGTAAAGGTATACTACCAAGATAAAATTGTGTACAGTAAATTGTGCCATGAATGACATTTTGAAGTTATTTAACACTTCAACCCAGCATTTTCTCAAAACATTAAACCTGACAAAATGAGAAAGTAGCACAGTTTAACTTAATTCAACATTACGTTTTCAACATATTATTGGAAAATGTAGATCCCAATACACCAGTCATAATCCTAAATACAAACCAATGATGTACAGCATAACCCTCTCTGATTTATAAGGCCTAGCCTATAGTGTTCCAATAACACCACAGAAAAATAAACAAAACAGTGTGCACTGGAGCATAGGACCATAATGATGGTTGTGGTGGGGTTGGTGAAGGAGCTGGAGGGAGAGGTAGAGGTGGCCATGATGATGGCACTGATCTATCACATCATGTCAGGCCCCCCCCCCCCAAAAAAAAAACACACACATGCGCGCACACAGACTTTTCTGAAGGCCTGCTGTTGCCTCCCATTTCCCCTTCACTCCAGCCTAATTACCACTGTGCATAGAAGAGTCCATTAGGCGTGCCAGACCCCACCTCACGTACAGACATTCAGCACCTAATGACACATACACTACAACAGACCCCCACAGCTGTGCTCCATAAACACAATGAGCCGTATTCATAGAGCATTTTTCCTCACCAAGACATTGGTCCAGGGGAAGTAATAAGGTTTGGGGGAGAAAATGTAAGCCTAAAAGAGTGCTGGGGGTGAGTACTGGAGTCTAAGGGGGAAATGTATAATGGACCATGAACAAATAATACTGAGGCCTTTTTCAAATATCCAAGCCAAAGCTATCTACTTGATGATACTGAAAAAGGAGTCATATGGCCTTATTATTGTGTAAAAGCATGGGATGAACTGCAGTTTTTATTGACATTGAGTACATAAATGCAATTGCTGGACTGGACCCATCCGTTATGGCATTTTTTAAAAATACATCCAGAAAGTTTGACCAAATCGTCTCTGGTTTAACACCATTATTTGTTCCTAATTTCAAAAGAAAGAAAAGGATCAATGGCAAACTGTGGTGTTTTCTTACAGACAAATTTCTAACATTAGCTCTATTTAACATGCAGGATATATGCCTATGTGAAAAAGTTTTCTTTGAACAGGCAACAACAATTAAAATGTTTTATCTAAAAAAAATTAGGAGCCAAGAAAGGTCTGAAGTTTAATTAACAAGTCTAATGGGCTATGGACACCTTTCTTCACCTTAGCCAGCAAAAGATTGATAGATGTTCTGGATCAACGTCAAAGGCCTGAAAGTCAGACCTCAGTCAATTTGGGCAAGTATACTTTCAATGAGAACTTGTCGGTCAGATGAAATATCCATCCTACTTGCTGCACTACCATTTTCCTCAACCATTTCACATAACGGACAGAGGAAGTCATTATGGTTACACTAAATACAGTAATGTAAGCATTGGCCACATCCTGTAACCCAAGGAAAATTAACTTTCACCAAATTGAGGCACCAAACCCATAGCTAAAAATGTCATTGTATAAATATTAATAATCTGGAAATCACATGCAAAATTAGTATTTAAGGTTGTAAAGACATATTTTGTATTTACCTGGCAGGGCTAAATTATGCATTGCTCTATTTCCAGAAAAAAACACTGTTCTACTTCACATAACATGACCTGTGGCACCATGAATTAAAAACCAAATTATTTTTTTAGCGTAGGCCCTACAAGCTTCCGTCAAAAAGTCCAGTAGTCTATTATATTGTCTATATTAAATAGCATGGTTGCTTGGTAAAAACCTAAACCTAAAACTAAAACCTTACAGATCAGTTCAAGAAGAATCAGGCTATTTCCCTCTGATATATGTCTATAAGGATGGGTTTACATAAAATGCCAATTCCCATTAGCTAGAGATTATTACCTAGGTACCAATGCAAAGGCAAATTGACATTTCATTAACATCCATCATAGAAATGAGTGTGTTTACTTTGACCTTTCTTGATTTGTTGCTGAACTGACTTTTTATTTGTTATTATTGCAATTATTATTGAACTGCTAAAACCTAAAAATCTAAAACTAAAAATCAATTTAATACAGCCAACTACTGCAGACTATGATCTCTATCTTTGATCACGCATTAAACCCTCAAACACCCACTGGTATAAGCATCATGAAGCTGGTTCCTTTCAGTCTTTTAAATGTTCAGGGTTTAGTGCATCCATGGACAACAGAATTCTACCAACACTTCTCTAAAATTTACATGGCTCCCCCAACCACACTAGTAAGCTGATTGAACTTTTACGAGTTTGACATGAACTGTCATGTAAAAAGACTACTGACTACTATTTCAAGGACAGTGCTTCAAGAGAAAAATCCCAACAGCTAGACATGACCGGATATTTAAAAATGATACTAACAGTTTTGAAAAGTGCATATGGTATATCACGTTTTTTCATAAGGTGGCCTGGACAGCACAAGATGTGGCCTTTACCATTTCACTTAAATCGATAGCCATTCCTCTGCATTATTACTGTGAAACCACAAATAGGTGAAGTAGGCAGTAATGATATTCCCAATTATTTTATAAAAGCCTCAAAAATGCTTAAACTCGTGTAAAATGAGATATTTGGAAATGACTAATATAACGTTACAGCTAAAACATGGATGCTGCAGACCACTAAACATGCTTTACAAATGGTCCACATTAACAGCGCGTATAACAGCTAGAAAACTTTAACCTAGGCATTTCTATGTCCCTCCCTATTACAGTAACGATACCACATTACGTGTACGGTCAAACTTATTGTATGTGTTGGTGTCCCAGTAACGTACAACTTGGTCGCACATTTCCGTGTTTAAGTCACGTTAACGATGTGATAGACTAAATAAAACGTCATATTATGAAAATGTCACGTTTTCGCATTGACACCTCTTAAACTGGCAATATCTCTGACATCTTTGCTAATGTCTTTTTGACTCCTTGTTGTTAACCGATACTGACGAGTTTCATGGCTTTACGTTAGCGTTAATGCTATTTGGTAAAAATATGAGTTGTTAGCAGCAGTTGACAAGTTAGCCGGTGAACATATAATGTACGACTAACATTAGCCAGCTAGCGTGTTATAAAGCCAATGTTTATACTGGAAATGGAAATGGTGTAATGAATACTAATTACAACGTGTGTAAGTGTAGCCCAATATTCTTCCTTAAAGGCATGTTTCTATCCACATGATTCATTACGGTTTATTTCCAATTCCTAGTCAACAAGTTCGAAGCTAAGTTAGCTAAATTCAGCTGGAGTCGACACTTCCCATTGCCTAACGCTTGAGTGACTTATAAGATGTCCAATTATCTAGTACTCCTTAATCAAGTAGCCAATAGAAAGGCAAAGGGGATGGTGCTTATGTGCTCCAAGGCTCTGAAAACGACGGCAGCACAGAGGCCCAAAAAGCAATCCAAATGCGACCTCTAAACTATTTGTTTTCCAGGGCAATATAAAGATTGTAGCACGAATCACATTATACACAATGGGTTTATACAACAATACAATTAAACAAATTCTACACACAACAATTGTTTTCGTCTCTTACCTGCTAATCACGCTGTAATTGTCCTGTCCGCGCTTTTTGCTCTTGCTCGCAAATGGCGTACCGTAGAGCGCGCATTACGTCACTGTCAGATAGGCGGGCTCAACAGAAGCTCGCTGTGGTTGTTGCACTGTGTGTATGAGACCACAGTCATTAGAGAAGTCTTCGCTCAGTGAATATCATTTTTCATATAATTTTTGTAATTTTTGTTAAAAAATTTGTTATGCAGATGTTAATGATTTATTTAAAATTTGTGTTTTCCTGAAAGCCTGATAAATTGATGATTAGATCTGTGGCTAACGAGAATCTGCACTTTATTGTTGTCAACGTCTACTCATGGGACAAGTGTGAAACGTAATTTCGATTCCTTTGTATGTCGAGTACATGTGAAGTAATTGACAAATAAAACTGACTTGACTTGACTTGAAAATTTGGAATGGTGGATATGTGAACACAACAGATGTCCAGCTAACGTTACTAAGTAGCCTATTTAAATAGGCAATGTTTTGGGAGTATGTGTAGGCCTACTTTACCTCAGTGGTTGTGTAATTAAATACAATTTGGTAGTTTGTATCAAGTTGGAAATTGTGGTTTTATCATTAGGTAATCAGACGTGCTAAAATCTCTTAATGTATTTGACATGCATAATTTTGTAGGCCACATTTGTCTTTTTATGTAGGCTAACATAATTTACATTTTTAGATTTTAAAACTGTTTTGTGTGTATGTTGAGGGATTATGTAGCACATCTGTATGTATTTATCTTAGATTAGATGCCAAAACAATAATAATAATAATGATAATAATAATAATAAATTATACTTGATTGATGCATGAACATGTATATGACTTATACAGACTTATCCTTGCACTGATTTTTATTGTTATCTTATTGTCCATATACTTACACTAGAACTGTTTTATTGCTATGCTGATATTTTTTATTGTCCATTTACACATGCACATATTTATTGCTAGTCAATAGATTTGCACTATTGCACTACTGGTCTCATTTGCACAACTACCTTGACACACTCCCCATACTGTACCTCAGTACATTCATGCGCATCTCTACCCACAGTATTTGTATTTTATTGTTATTTTGAGTAACTGTAGTATATGTTGTGTGTGATTGTTTAAGCTGCTGGGACCTTGAATTTCCCCTTGGGGATCAATAAAGTATCTATCTATCTATCTATCTAATAAAAAAAATACCTTGATTAATTTGCATGTATAGGCTATGCATCCTACAGTAGGCCTATGCCCACTGTTCAAATTTCTCTCAGCAGTCTGCAGATTTTCATGCTACCCCAGGGACCAAACAATTCAATGTGCTTGGAATTAAATATTTTCAATAGAGAATTAATTACCACAAAACTCCTATACAGAGGTACCACACCCTATATTTTACCATAAATGATCATAAGTTTTTAAATAAATAAATTTGCTGGAAGCAGTTGTCTCCTTGTTTATTACGAGTAAAATTAAGACTATTCTATCATCAAATATTATAATATGTGTTTAAATTTAGTTAAGCCAGCAGAATTCTACAGGATGCCTTCAGCTACATATATCTGGGTTTGAAACTTGTCATCTTAAACAAACTCTCCAGTTTTAGAATGAAGATTTAGTAGACTTTTAGACACATCATGTCTCAATTGAAGATGCCTGTCATGTTCTTGGCTCAACAGTCCTGCGGTGAACACATTGCACATTTAGTAGTGCTCAACTATCACATTATTAGGCTACTCTCGTTGTTTGCTCATCGTACAGTCTCATCATGAATAGTAAAAAAAAGTCTGAAGACCCAAATTGACCCATAACTAAAATAAAATCCTGATTTTAAAGTGTAGCTTTAACTTGTGCCAATGGTGAAAACACCCTATATTTCTTCCGTGCTGTTTAAAGTATTTTTATGCTGAATATACTTGCATTCTCCAGAAAGACTGTAAGACCTTCAGTTCAACCTTTATATCTCTTCCACTGCTCTGTCCTGTGGATGTTACAAGTGCATCCCCGTGCCCATAGGTTTGCAGTGCCCTCTACAGATGAATGTGCCAACTGTGTGTAACCTCTGCTGATGGATGGTCAGATTAATCACCAGCTTCCTGAGACGGCCCTGACCAGTTTGGCCTGCTCAAAGACACATTTAACAAGTGCATTTTAATTGACATCTGGACAGGTCTTTGGGGTGATAAATGGAACAGGGGTGTCGAGGACATTGTTTACCCTTCCTATAATTATGGTTAATTCATCTCAGTTAGAGGTATTTGACATATATGGTGGCAATCTTTTTACCAGCTCATTTTTCATTAAGGTCATTAGTCATTTGTATGCAGATGGACTTGTTAAGGGAACTGAAGGTTGCTGATATTTTATGTGAAAAGTTTTGTAGCATTTTACACTAACATGTACAGCAGCATTTAGTGAAGGAATGGCTCCTAGCCGTTTCTGATTAAATCTATAATTCATTATGCATTAGTATAATTAGTCGAAGGGCTGAACATGATCTCAGACAGCAAAGTTGCTCAGACATAATCTTTTTAAATGGCCATTTTCAGGGATAGGCTGCACTGCACACAATCCTAATAGCAAATCCTCTTAGAAACATTTTGTAATGTGATTGCTGCTGGTGTAATTACAGGCCAAAACATGTTGACTGGCTGTGGTGGAAACCAGTTGTATAACGACTGTTGTAAACAATAGCCATTAAGCAAGCTTAATACAATTTTGGTAACTGCAAGGTAACTGCAAACTGTCTTGACAAATTTTGGGGAAAGCTTTAGTCTCTCACAACATCTTTATTTATGAGGCAGTTTTACACATCACCAACAGTGAAAAATATTTTATGGATACACGCTGCTCTGTTGATCTGTTAGCGATAGCCTACTGAGTCTGACAAATATTCCCCTGCACAAGATTTTTAGTAAAAGCTGAGAATTCAACCATTCCATGCTTAATACTAGTATGAATAATGTTTGGCAGTAGTTTAAAATACAAGACAACGCAGGCCGGCTTTGGTCAGCACATAAAGTTTTTACTTCTTGATCTCAGCTACTTCATGAAGATAGGAAATGAACAGCTTTGTCCCCTCAATATAGTTGTACCTGCAAAACACAACATGTAAGTGCAAAAAATGGTGAGGAAATTTTACATGGTGACCTGACAAGATGTGAAGTTACCTGCTCATTTTCTCATTCTGGGAATGAAGTCCGTCATCAAAGCCTCCAATGGGAAGCATAATGATGCTTTTCCCTGTCACATCTTCAAAAGTCCGAGCAATTGGAATGGTGCCACCCTCACGAATCAAATCTGGTTCCATTTGGAAAACTGTGTGCATTTGTAAATAATGCTATTACTATTTATTACGATTATAGTATTGTTATTATTAATCTTGCTAATAATGTTATGATAATTATTTATGTTAATGATATATGATTGTTGGAAAATGTATGAAGTGGAAAAGACAAGCAAATATGTGTCATAACTTCAGTGATTCAGAAATTCAGTGTTATATGACAAGGTATTATGCTGGTGACTGCTTACATTCCAATTTCTCTACAACATATTGTGGATATCAAAAGTACTGCCACAAAACTCTAATAATTTAAAACTGGTTACCTCTCCGTACAGCTGCTTTTCCTGCCTCGTACAGATTGTGCTTTGTGTCAGCCAACCAGGGTTTGGCCCCAATGACCATTGTCACCTTTAACTTGTTGGGACTCTTCCGCTTTGCAAACACTGATTGTAAGTAGTCTGTCACCTAAAAAGATAAGTGTGTCACAATTTAATTAGCTGTTGCACACATGGCAGTGTTTTTTCCACAATAAACCAAAAATTGACAATATCTCAAAATGCCACAGGCCTCATTGCCACATGTACCTGCTTTTTAACCATGGCAGGGTCCATATCGGGGACTTGGCGGATGGAGAATTTGCCAATGACTTTTGCCGGAATGACAGTCTTTGTGCCAGAGGCAGAGAAGGCCCCCTCTATGCCATGTATCGTTACAGTGGGATGACGCCAGCGGTGAGCAAGCAAGTCCACCTAAGGATTAAAAAAAATGTATTGTGGAACAAAATTACTCAAACTTTGCATTCTCTAAAAACAACAACGCTTTTTCAGCATGTCTGAAATTGAGCCTTCGAAATGGAGTTTGCTTGCAGCTATAGCCATGTTCAATGTAACATTTTTACTCACTTTATTGTTGTACATGAGTTGATCAATGCCAATCTTCGACTTAAAGCTCTCCATGTCAAACTCAATGTCCTGATACATTCTCCATTCCTCATCAGAAAAAGGGGCCACAGCCTCTCTGATTCCAGGAATAAGTATCTTCCCACTGGGGCTGATCAAAGAATCTAATGACAGAATTGAATTATGTGTTAGGCCTACTGGGAAAAATCTGCCTTACACACTCACATTGCAGCTTTTCAAACTCACCTTAGTGGAGAGCAGCAATATTTTTAGGAAATGTTTGTTTGTGAAGTGGATAAACTCACCCAAGACACCAATTAGATCTGTCATGGGTTCAATTACAGTACCCCCATAAACCCCAGAGTGCAAGTCCTGCTTAGGTCCCTCAACCTGTTAGGCCAGCAGGTACAGATGTTAAATAGATATTACATTTTATTAGAGCATACACTTATTGTCTAAGTGTGAGTCAAGTGAATATACATTTGTGTGGTCAAAAATTTAGCTCCTATCATTAGTCAATCTTGCCTCTGCAAAGAAGTAACAGTTTCCTCTGGTGCCATAGGTGAGGGCAGGCCTCCTGCTCAGCCAACCACAGTCTGAAATGATGATGTAATCCACGTCAGAGAAGAATGAGTCCCTCTTTGCTACTATCATTGAGTCCAGACCGTTGGAGCCAGTCTCCTCCATCCCCTCAATGATAAACTTGACATTCACCGGCAGATCCTAGAGTGGATGTAAACACAGAGGAAAAAGATCACACAAGGCTCATGTAATTTTACATAATCCACTTAAACAAGAATAATCCATAAACCTTCTACATTCAGATTAACACAAGCACCACATTGCAATTCTAAGCAGAAACAAACAAAATACCATCTTTCATAATTGCATTCAGTGCTATCAGTGCACCTGGATTACACAGATCTGAACTTTCTCTCTCAAAAATAAACAGATATGTGTCTTTATGGATTTATGTTAACCTGGATGTTGGAATAACTAATATTTTGGTATAGACGGCAGTGTGTGAAAAGGTAAACAACCACTAGATTATAAGTGGACAGAAAGCAACTGGGTTGAGTGCACAAAAGGGATGTCTGGACATTTAATTCCAAATAACAGGTTAGATGCATTGCATTTCCTGAGGGAAACATCCTAGTAAAAAAAATGGTGACATTTAATAGAGTGTCAAATCATTCAGGCCATTTTTTCCAATCACTCACCAAATTCAGGGCCTGGTAGGCCTCTACTGCATGCATCCATGCAAGGACTGGAGCCTTATTATCCGAAGCTCCTCTTCCATATAGGTTCCCTGGTGAATGTACATACGCAATGTTAGAGGTCACCATGTATATTTTGACCAACCAACAACCTTTGTTAAATTGATCTGCACACTGCAAGCCTAATCTGGTGTGGTCCCATATGAGTATAGTATAAAACATATAAAAACTGCTACTTACCATTGATGTCAGTCAGGTTATAGGGATCCGTGGCCCACCCATCCTCCTTCTTGGCTGGTTGAACATCCACATGTCCATAGACACACACTGTATGCTTATTGGAGTCCTTGCCAATCTGGGCAGTAACTACTTTTGGTAGAGGGATGGTTGTGCCATCAGGAAGCTGATGAAGACATGATTATTAATATTGTGCTGATTTGTGATAAACCATGTGAATTAAATTGTTGTAAATCTTTTTTTTAATAAATGAAATGACACACTTTTTATAAGACAAATTAATCCGGTCCCAAATTAATTTTGAAGAAAAGAAGGATAAACACAAGAATACCACTATACAGTTCTGTTAGGAAGGGTAAGACACAACCACAGTATAAAATATATTAAATTATTAGTAACACTATTATTACAATTGAGTAAGATTATTTTTAATAAGCCTATGATTGTAAGGATCAAAGGCCTCTGAGCCAAGTGTGTACATGTAGTAGTTCATCTGTTATTAACCTGTCTCTGGGTCAACATACAACATGATTTCTATTTTCTGACCTGTTGTGATCCAATGTCTACCATTTCCACCTCTGCTCCCATCACTTTTAACTTCTCTGCTGTCATGTCCATCATACGGTGTAGGTCCTGCCGCTTCGTGATATCACTGGAGTCACTTTCCACTGCCACCCAATCTCTCAAAGCCTGTTGCAAAAGAAACTATACTTTTGGATATGGCCTTTGTCATAAAGATTCCATGATGCATTTTTGCATTCTATGTTAAGTCTGGGAATGAAACCAGGCTAATTAAGAAAGTAGAAAGTAAAAAAATGAAAGTATGATATATTCAAGTATGACACATAAAGGGTGAACTATGATACATGATCTTCATCTTTCACTCACCCCCTATGTATGCTCCTGGAGCATTGATTTGAATGTCTGAAACAGTAGACTAGGTAGTGATTACCAGGTCTCTATCAGTTTTGCTGTAGGCTCCACTTGTCCCGGAATTTAAAAAAAAACTCACCATTTAGGTTAACATCACAGTATAATTTAAGAAGTAAATATTAAAAGTCTTATATTAATTAGTTAATTACCCTATTAAGCTAGCCTCCAGTGTAATGTTTCAAATGTCAGAATTTGGATTCCAAAGAGGTAGTCTAATAACATCAACATGAATAAAAAACTAAAGTTTTACCTTGATTATTCCTTAGATGAACTTGGTCAAAAACTTACCTCTACATAATCCTCTACATGATCATCCACATATTGGTGCAGTTCATCAAATGGGTGACAGTTTACTATCCCAAGTATTATCGCGATTACAGTAACGGCAAGCATCTGTTGAAAAAAAAAAAGTAAGAAGATTATACCACGAATGGATGATGACTTTTTGAAAGTTTATGTGGTCGGTAACAGCGAAGGAAGCAGTCTGACCTTGTTTGGGGAAAATTTAAATGGTTAGTTGGTACTGTCAGGCTCGCTCGTGTTATATACTTTGGGTTGTGAATCTAGAAGACCTCCTGGTGGGTTATCGCCCCATAATGAAAGTTTTTTGGAATTCGGCCAGCTAGGCTGTCACACTAAATTTGCTCTTTGATAGAAACAGCAGTGCAAGCGAGCACGCTGCGTTTTGACATGGTCAAACATGCGGAAAGCCAATCGTTAGTATTTTTGCATAATGGTAGGCGCCGCCTGTCTGTGAAGGTGCAATCAACAACTGATAGGCGTTTTATGTGAAGTGTCTCCATCCAAACCAGCCATTCCTTTGATTAGGTTGTCGTGACTCCATTTTAAAAGTTTTAAAGTGCATTGACTATGCAGATTATTTCATTCTGACGCAAGGTATGCTTCGGAGAATAACAAAATATGGTGTTGGCTAGGCCTAACGCATGACGTATAAGTGTCTCGGTCTGACTCAGTGTTAATGTTTATCAGTAGGCCTACTTCAAGTCAATTCTATTCTCCTTTGCGAGCATCGATAGCGATAGGCCTGAGGAATTATCAAGAAAACAGTAACCTCGTTAATCCCATTAGTCTGACATGGTTGTTGAACCATTACGTCTTCTCAAACGAGCAAAAATACTTCCTGTTCTTTAGAGCCCCCCATGTCTCTCAGTTGGAGATCTGAAACTCCACATGCTTCAATGTAATCAACTTGGCCTTTGCTTGACAGTAAGACATTGTTAAACTGTCAGTCCAGTGAAAGCACAAATGGTCTGTACTGCAGGCAACAATGTTCTTTCTGCCTTGGTTGCAAACAATTCGAAAAGGACTAAGATTTTTTTCCATTCAAGAGGGCCATTTCCATGGGAGGTGTGGGGCCAGGTTAAGTGTAGGATTAATTACCAGGCAATGCAGAGTTGTGTTAAACACTCCATGGATTCTTTCACAACATAACTTTGATTAACACTTCATAGCTGCTTTCACCACAGGGCATGGAAAATGCAGTTTAGCCAGTTTTTTGAAAACAGATGTGACAAAATTACTTGACTCAGGGCTTGGACATGCCTATATAATGGAACCGCTTTCCAAAGTTTTACATATAAAATGTTTCATACAGATATTGTTTATAATTCAATATATAGTATATCCATAATACTGTAGAAAAGCTCTGATACTGCAGTAGCCCACACCACAGGATCTTTTTGTAAGAGAAGCACTGAATGCAGATTTTTCTAGGGTTGATGTGAAGCACAGCTGATGTGCGACATTTGCAGTCTGTCATTGTCATGGACACAAAAGCCAAATACAATCAAAGCTTCAAGAGGATTTGCAAGCTGTAGACAACAATACGACAAAGTGACTGTTGACACCTTGCCAGGCCAAGACCGGTGAAAAAAGCAAATGTTGGTTAGTTTGGTGGTTACTTATTAGCATGTGTTGTTTAACAGCGGCAATCAGCAGCCCAGTAAATCTAGTTTAAGACTCCAAAAGGCTGTGAGAAATTAAGGTGAGTGAAAAAGCCTGCGTAGCCAGTTTCTTGTGACCTATATTTCTAGATTGGACTTATTATCAGTGATAATGCTATATATGAAGCTGTTAAAAACTTTACTTTGCAGGTGAATGAAAAAAAGGTAAATGTGCTGCACACATTCTCGCCACAAGGTGGGGTTGTATTCCATTCTCCAAATTCTCAGCCAAAGATGGCAATGTAGCCGTACTTGCACAGACACATTGAGAGCATTACACCTCTGCATTTTTCCACCGCTCCTTTAACATGTTACAGGATTGATTGATTGTTGATTGTTATTTCAACTGGACGTATGTTGACTGTCTGTATGTGGCTTAGGCCTTGCTTGGGTGTATTACTGTATTAGCACTTAAGTATTTATTATATTTATCATTTTATGTGAGGATGCACTGACCAGAGACATCTCTCAGTTTCATTGTACCTGTGACAATGACAATAAAGGACATTCATTCATTCATTCATTCATACAACCTCACATTACTGTAATGGCACACAATTCCTATTTCTTTATGTGTGTGTGTGTGTGTGTGTGTGTGGATATCACATCTGTAGGCTACGCCTGTGTGTAGATGTGAAGGGGCATCAGCACAAGGGAGGCCCTGTCCCAGGAGACCAGAGTTAGAAATATGAGCCCCAAGGTTCTAAGCCCAGTGAACTTGAAGTGACACATTGTTTTGGTGTTCTATCTGAGGTTTAGTTTTTGATCGCACCAAAAAGGTGGAACTGTACTACACGTGGCTATTTAGATGCAGTTTCATGAGAGCTAAAACCGGTCTCTGGGAACTCCTAAGTTTCAAGGGCTCCAGTGTTTCTTTCTTTCTTTTTTTTTTTTGGAATTGCATACAGAAATTTGCTTGCAGATCTTTGAGGCATATGCCCAACCCAAATTTTGTTGGCTCAGGTGGTCCCCAGTTACTGGACAAAAACTGTGTTGTGATGGGGCACAGTGGTAGGGTCCAGAGGTTCCGTCTCCTTGGGATGGACAATCAAAAATCACACCAAAACTAAGAAAACACCTAGCAGTGGTCACAATAATAATGATATGAATAAATATACTTTTGTGCAATTGAGTTGTTATATTGAGTGAAACTTTATTTTGTAGGCAAGTGGCCTTATTGATTTTCATCATTTTATGGGTATGCTCCTTACCCATTGGAAGAACTGATTAAGTAAAAGGATTATTAAGAAATGTATATTTCTTAATTCAAATTCAGGGTTTTCACTATAGCTTGCAGTTAATACATTATTCATACTATTGCAATGCCTTTAGAGTTTTAGTTGTGAAATGCCACATATATCTATTGTAGAGTTAAAGTGGTTACCATCTAAGATAATTTAATGTGTAATATGGAAGTTATTTGATAAGGATCTGCAGTGAAAATAGGACACCATATTATGTGTTTGCAGTTCCTTTAAATCTCTTGGCAAAGACACAATTGACTCAGCGTTGATCTGTTCTTTTTGTAAGCACAAGTTGGACTTTATACAGATAAGCTTATAAACCTTTAATTATAGCTCCCTGTACACAAAATGAACCGAAAATACGGAAATTCATACACCAGACAAATAGTTTAAATGATGTCTGTCCTTGTTTTCCAAGTCTGATAGACGCAAACAACTGTCAATCAAACGTTTCAGTGCAATACGCCTTATAATCTCTGTGAGCGGCCTACATACCAGCCAAGGCCTTTCCACAGATAGTCTCCAACTTTGTCTATGCTTATTACTTGTTATTGATTGTGTGCAGTGAGAGCCAGTTGAAAAGAGAAGGGATTTTATTCTCACCGTAGGTGGACATTTTAAAAAGACAAAAAAAAAAAAAAAAAATTCACAAAGAAAAATCATGGGAATTATTTATGTAAAGAATAAGTATAGAATAAGTTAAATCAAAAAAATATTTTCTTGGCTGCAGCAAGAGAATTTGAGGACTGACCATTGATCCAGAGGTAAATTGAAGTCAAATCTCGGAATGAGAGTAGAGAGGCCATTCAACCCTACAATCTATTGGCTAAACAACTGCACTGTAAAACACAAAAAGCTATGACAACTTAACAATTCAAGGCAACTTGATGCCCAGATTTTTAGATTTTACACAACACAAAAACTAACCCTACAAATGTTAGTTTTTATCTTGTGTAAACTCAAAAATTCTGTGCATCAAGTTGCTTTGAATTTTTAAGTTGTCATAGCTTTTTGTTATTTTTACAGTGTGTTCAACATGTATTTAATGAATTGGCAGTTATTGTTACTTTCAGAGAGGGAAAAGAATTGGCAGGTCCCCAAGCCATATTTCCTGTGGTTTACTTACTGACATGAATGTTGACGCAAAGGGGGGATTTACTGCCTGGTGTGAAATTAAAGTAAAAACCACAAAGGTGTTTTTTGTTGTGACACTTTCTCACATAGTGCTTTAATTCACCAATTCTACTGGCTGAAGGTTTCAGCAGCAGTCATTGCAACTGAGCCCGTCATGCAAGACATGCACATCCTCCTGCAGTTTTTTGCTGTCCTGCAGGATGGTCAGAGTCAGTGAACCTGAGTTGGCTACACACACCGGTCAAGACTAGAGCCAAGTTTTCGGCCAACGTGCTGAGCAACACAGAAGCAGAAGTGGGTTGCATACCTTTGCCCTTACCCCCATCCTGCAGTCATATCACCTAAAAAAAAAAACTCACTCTCACTCTCTCCCTGTATTCACTCTGCGCATGTCTGTTTCATTGTCTTTGTCTTCCTTTCCTTTGCAAATATGCTGAATCAGCTTTTAGTGCTCAAAAGCAAGAATGGTCTGGATTTGAATGATATAATTTTGATTTTTTTTTGTGCTAGATCAGTAAATTGTGAGAAAGCTATGCTCATTTGAAATGTGCTGTGCAGTGTTGGCTTGCCATGCACCATACCCCTGCTATGCTGATATGTTGCTATTTCTCTCCTCTCCTAATTTTATATATATCTTCATTTATATATGCATATATAGTGTAACACACATCATCACTGAAGTGTAAACCATGTAGCCCGGTGTAACTTATCTTTATTATTATTTTGCTCATCCATGCCACTACCACCTGTGCTGAGTGTTATCCCTGCCTCCCACTGCCTGACCACATGTCACCAACTCCTTTCTCAATGATCAACTTTGGAAGACCCTTGACAAGATTGAGCCTGCTTCAATAGCCCTGCAGCTGACCCCTTATCTATGATACTACCTAACTGGTCACGACTGTATCCCTCAATCTTTGACTTTATCAGCATGCTACTGTCTGGAACTTTTTAAATCTCTCTTGATGTGGGACAATATCTTGGTGATACTCTGATAATATATTATGCCTCACAGGCCTAAATGTTGAGCATCTTAGACTGATGTAAATGTTAGTCATAATAGTTTAGCATTTACAGTAGATTGTCCATATTTCCACTATCTGAAGTGAATGAGTACCAGTGAGTTGTGTGGGGGGTTAATGTGGCAATTGGATGTGGAAAGGTAAGAATGTTTCTATGTCGCCTACACTGGTGACCTTTTCAATCAACCTTTCATAAAAGCCCCAAAGGTTTGTGTTGGTGGCTTTTCACTTTTTAATTTCCAGTTTGTAATGAATGGGTGTGCATTTGTATTTCATTAATTTAGTAATCTATCATAAACTTCAGAAATCTATAATAAACTTCAGGACATGGTAATATACATAACAGACACTCAAGCAGTTAAAAAGCAGTTAAAAAGGGGAGTAAAAAAAATAAACATTGTTGAGAATGAGTTGGAAAAGATGCAGTGGTGCAATCATACTGGAAAGGAAAATGAACCATAACTGTGGGCGGTGAGTCCAATTGCTTACCTCTGTATGCCATTTACATTGCAACAACTCAGTGCAACAACTAGGTCAGATACTGCGGCTGCACTTGACGTTTCCCTCGTCAGACGTTCTAGTTGAGCTCAGCCGTTAAAAGCAGTTTCATGATAGCTGTGTAAAGGGCCTGTTTTATCCCTGTAATTTCATTACTCTGGTCTTGCAACATTGCAAAATGCTCTCTAAAGTAAGACAGCACATTATCTCTCCCCAACATATGTATCTGTAAAACGTCTCCAACAGTTACCTCTCCAGAGGGTCAAAAGAAATGTGAAATAATCAAACACAGTCACATCAACTGTGAAGCGGAATAAAATCTGAAATCAAATTCAAACTCCCTGTCTGGTACAAAAGTATCCTAGGTTCACTGCTCTCTGATGTATCTATTGGTGCATTCTTGACCCATCCGTTGCCCCTATAAGTTATACTACATATATGTAAACACACATATTACAGTTCACACATCCTCAGAACTCTTTCATTCCTTTTTTATTCCTTCCGTTATTCTGTCTTTAAGAGAAGGATTTGTATAATCAAACAAAAGTGGTTGAAAACATCCCTGGAGACCAAAAGCAGTGAAACTAGTTGGCCTTCTCACCAAGTTTCATTGGTCCTTTTTCAGTGTCCCTAAAAATGTAGATGGAAACTCCCTTCCAAAAGGTCTAGCAAATCTAACAAATGTATGTCACCCGATATGAACAGTGTGAATTAACAAAAAAAAATATTCATTTGAGGTTTTAATGTTTAATGAGAAAATGGTATCTATAGCAAACTAGAAGGCTAATTAATGTTATTTCAAACACTAAATAAGATCAAATGACTGTCAAGAGTGACAGGAATAACCCAATGAATTGATGTGCAAAGTGAAGAAATCTACAAATATTTCATTTATATAATGTGGTCCCTGAGACCATCAGAGAAAGTTCCAGTGAATGATCTTTTGGCCTGTGTGAAATGTGCCAATTCTTCATAGAAAACAGACTAATCCGGATTGAACCAGAAAATCTCTCTGTAACAATTCTGTCTTGAGGAGAACAAATAACTGGTAATAGCTTATGACGTGGAACTTCATGTAAACCTCTTTTACATACAGCACTTTTTATAGTGTGATTTATATAAATAACCTTTTTTCACTCAACAACTGTGGTTTTCTTTTTCATGGATGCTTTTTCAAAAGGCCCCACTAGATTGGGCAGTTTTGCCACAACAGGTCAGGCAAACCAAAACAATGATTTAATGACTATAAAAATTTTGCTTTAACAATCCATATTCAATGGTCTATATGGGAACTTATTTCAATGCAATATTGATATGTCCAGTCTAGTCATCTTTCTCCTCATATCAACATGAATTCTGTGACTGCAAATGAAGCAGATCAATAAGTTCTAGACACTTAGCACGAAGTGAAATGATGTGAAAGCTTTTAGTGCATCAAGCTATGAGAATGCTGCAAGATATAAAACATTGTATCTCCTTCCACCGCTTCTGCGGACACTTTCACCTGCTAACATTGAAGCATAATGTCTGGCTATCCCTACTATCCTGGGCTAAAGCAAGCTTTCATACATTGAGCCATCTCCTTATAAATACATAAAAGATACATATTAGGGATTACTAGTGTACATGCATGGCCATGTCTGAACCTATGCCAAGTCAATGCAATAATGTCATACAGTAAAAACCTTGATTTTGGTGTGGAGTTTATGAGATAATCAGATGAGATGAAACATGAAGTTGATTGAATCACCACAACATTAGCCCTCAATGATAGCATTAGGATCCAAATAAATTATGTTAAAGATTATGTTAAAGCATGCAAGCACATCTGTTCTCCTACAATATCACACTCATGCCATGCCATGAACTTTATTGCTAATGTAAGAGAATGCAAGAACTAGGTTTAAGACAACAGACTTCCGTATAAAAAGAAATCCACAGACAGTTGCGTTCAAGCCCTCTCTGTTCCTTCAGATTTCATAAAGAGCATAACTTTGAACAAAAATAACTGAAAACTTTGAATACTTGTATTGCGCCACTGTGTTCCCCAAAACCTCAGTCTCTCAACATTTCTATTGGGAAAGCTTTGTTACACAAATCACACATACACACACGCATGCACACACACACACACACAGAGAGAGAGAGAGAGAGAGAGAGAGAGAGAGAGAGAGAGAGAGAGAGAGAGAGAGAGAATATAAGAAAAAGCAAATTTAGTATTCTATGTGACCATTCTATGTGCACATGACAAACATGAAAAGTTACAAATCATTTTGCTTTGTACTCTCCTTTTAGCACCCTGGATCGATTTCTACTCGCAGTCATTTCCTGACCTCCCCCCAACCCCTTCCTCTGCATACAATTTCAAGCTAATATAAGCATGGATAGCTATCGTTTTTTTGCCAAATGAAATCATCATGCTTTGTCATGACTTTTGGTAGACATGAGAGCCTGGGAATACGTGCACTGGGCATGTCCTCACTAGCAGGATACGGCCAAATGGGCATGCAATGGCACAGTGACACTCTGACTCCCGTGCGGCCCAAGGGAGGCCAGCAGGTCAAGTTAATATGTCACCCTGTCGGCTCGCCTCCTCTACTTGTGAAACGTTGCTATAAACCGGGCAGTTTGGCCTTGAAGGACCTGGAGGGGGAGGGGGAGGGCTTATCTAAGCTCACAGGCCGGTATAAAACTGCAGGGCCAGCCGTGTGGACGGGGTGGACATGCTGCCCTCTCCTCCTACTCCTCCTCCTTTTCTCCCTTTCCCCTCTTCTGATACCCCTGTGGATTATCCTCACATCTCCTCAACATGGGTATCGCCTACAGCGTTGGAGAGTAAGTGCACCATATGTAGCTGAGACTGGTGAAATACTTGTGATCTAGACTGTAAAACAGAGAAAAGCTTGATGGTTCTGATGTGCTGAATAAGGCCTTCTTTTTGCATTAGAAGAAACATCAACATATCTTAACAAAAACTGCTGGAAGAGAAAACACTCACAATTAAATATGTATTTTTGTCCTGTAATTGTGAAATACCATTTTCACTTTCCAAAGACATGACTTTAGAATAGAGACACTTACTGGAAGTTGGTCCAATTCAGGTGTTACAAAAATATGTATATGGATTTAAATGTTTTTTGTCATTTTTATGTTCGTGTTTTCTTGTTGCCATAGGGTGGACCACCTTTACACATTTTTTGTGCAGTGGTCACCAGATATCTACATAAAGGACTCCAAGAACCAGGGCTTCATTGTTGTAGAAGATGACCGGCTTGCAGTGATTGATAACCTGTTGCACAAGAAATCCATCCACAAAACATGGGAGGTATGTTTCAGTTATTTTGCTTGTCTTGTTACAACATGCTCTGACCGAGAGCAAATATTTGTCTCATACAAACTGTGAGGCACTTAATACGAGCTTTTAGGGAAGTCCATAAATGGTATATTTCCTCTTGGGTATCTGTTTTCTTTTTTTTTCTTTCTTTATTTTGTTCACGAGAAATGAAAGTAAACCACATGGCCTCTGAGTGGAAACTTTTTGTGGGGCATACATTTTCTCTCAGTTCATCATCATCCTTCATTGGTTTATCATGGGACCAAAAGCAGACCTTTTTAGGATTATTTACTATGCAAAGAATGGTGAAGAACCGTTTGTGCAGGTGGGCACATTATTTTATATGTTCTCATTGAGAGTTTTAGACTCCTTTTAGATGCAAAACCTGTATGTTGATGTTACAACGCATGTATGCGAGTTAAGTTTTCACTTTGTAAATGTAGGCCTGTGATTGATGTTTTGTTTTTCAATTCCATTTTGTCTTTATTGTCTTTAGGTGTATAAAGTACATAGTTAGTTGAAATAGGATGTTTTAAGGTCTTTGGTGTGGCTTAAAAAATTAAGCGCATATACAATATAAACTGCAAGACAAATGCCTCAACAAACTACAATAGGACTGACAAGGGGACTGGGCACAAACTTTTCTTTTTTTAATACTGCATTTCAAAGACTGTCGAAAAAGCACAGTTGTAAGAGGCTGGGATGCTACTGTATCTTGTCTAGATCATCACTGCTAAAGAACAGAAGAGGAGACAAAGCTTATGTAGCTCAGAGGATGAAGAACTCGACAATCTACTGCCCCAACTGAGAGACCCAAGTCAAATACTACAGGACCCACACCTTGAAAAAGTGAGTTATTGTGCTGTGTCCATGTTGTTTTTTTTGGTCTATCTCTATTTTTATATTCTCTAGGTTTGGATTTGAATCTCTTCATTTATTTCGCAGTACTGATGAATTTATGGCAAGTTTCACTTACTGTACTTTATGCTTTGTTTTTCTTTAGCTGGCCAGCCATCTGCCTGCTCGAACTCAGGGCTACCCATGGAGACTGGTATACAGCACAGCAGTGCATGGCACCAGCCTCAGAACTCTCTACAGGAACATGACAAACATAGAGAGGCCTGTGCTCTTGGTCATCAAAGACATGCAAAACCAGGTAGAAATAACAGAATTTGAACACACTCTGCTCATTCAATCACTGCTGATCCAGGACTCATGCCCTCATTTGACTCATTTCATTTAACAAGTCAGTGAAGAGCCTTTGATTTCTAGTACTCTTATTAGTAGTCTACTTATTCTCGTGCACTATATTTCCTTTGCACAAACACTCATAAAGTCCTAGTTGTGTTCTCTACCATATCAGGACTGGAGAATAATGCAACTGGTGTTTCTTCTTTGCAGGTGTTTGGTGCTTTCTCCTCCCATCCCTTCAGAGTTAGTCATGGCTGCTACGGAACAGGAGAGACCTTCCTCTACAGCTTTAGTCCAGACTTTAAGGTAGCATCAGTGATAATGCTGCTTCCTGCTTCATTTCATGTGTAAGGAGGTGCTCATTTGGTTATGTTTGACATTAACCCATTTCACATTCACACAGATGTTCAGCTGGACAGGTGAGAACTCTTACTTTGTGAAGGGCTTCATGGACTCCCTACAACTGGGCGGAGGAGGGTGAGTGTTCTTGTTACATTAAAGCCAATTATTTAATCCTCTCCAGCAGTAACTGGAACTTACCTGTTCATGGCTCTGCGGATCATATTCCATGATTTTCCCCCCCTCCTGTCCCATCTTTCAGAGGGCCGTTTGGACTCTGGTTGGATGCTGACCTGTGTCGCGGCTCCAGCTACACATGCCAAACGTTTCACAACCAGCCGCTCTCCACCCACCATGACTTTGCCGTGCGCGAGCTGGAGGTGTGGACCTTCGAGTGAGAAGAGGCAATCACAATGCACAGTGGTCAACAAGAACGGTGCTCATCGCTGCCAACGCTAAATCTGCACATTATGAGGTGGTGTTTTTGGGAGTGCGTTTACAACTACTGGATTGGCATGACAAAGTAGTTGAACACAACAGGGTGTTGTCAGGGTATTGCACCATCTTTTACTCCATACTCCACATTTCTCTTTTCTCATGCTCAAACACAATCGCTTCAAGTGCCTCAATGAATAGCCTAACTGCGAGGCCAAAGCACCTTAATGCTACCCCTCTGGAACCACTGTACACCACAACACTAAGGGGTGTTTCTAATTTGCACTAAATTCCAGTGGGGCCTCATATGAGGGGAAAGGATTTTTGGATCTCAGGTTGTTGGGTTGTGTGTTGAGCTGTGTTGTTTGACATTCTCCTGTCCTGGAGAAGCACTGAGTTCTAATCTAATCCGGTAAAGCAACACCAAGCTTAAGTACAAACTACAGGATTTCAAATTGAGGCCGCCATTTCCCATGTCATTTTCTACAGATTATTTAAAAGCATTCCTTGGAAGAAGTTTTGGTCCAGGAATTCTATTTTTATACCGCATTATGATCACCACCTATGTGTAAAATGTTTTACAGTGTTTGCACTGTTGATCCAAATAAAAGGGGTTTCTGATGAAAGTGAGAGAATAGCCTACATCCTTTTTTTCTGCTTATCTTTCCTGCATACTCACACAACAGAAAAAAAGTCTTTTCTTATTATTGTCTGTCATCTCAACATAATTGGGTTCTGTGTAACATGCATTTTCCCTTTTTACATTCACAATAGTCCTCACTTATTTTATCAACCCCCAAGTTGTTTCTTACTGGTCCTTATTTTGTTGACAGAAGACTTCTCAATAAGAGAATGTTTATCCCTTTCCTGTGGGTATGCTTTAACCAATAAATTACACAAGATTTGCTGTCTCAATCTTTTTTCATCTGCTGTTCATCAATGGAAATACAAATAACGATTAACCAAACTACTTGGTGAATGGTTCACTGATTGAAGTATTAATTTGTTTTCTTGCCAGATGGCAGTAACAGAAAGCTGACAGTAGGTGGTGCTGTTTCTATATGAAATTCTTTTGTGTGCCCTCTTTGGTTTGCTAAGTTGCTGTTGGTAGTGCTGTATGTAGGCCTAGAAATCTGAATGACATTGCTCTTCACAACAAACAGGCAATATGATTACAGTTTACTTTAATATTAATAAGACTACAAACTACTAAAGTAAAATAAATTGTTAATTTTCTTGTAAAGTGAAAACATTTACTTAAAATGCATGTAACATTTAATATAATATTACAATTCACTACAAATTCTACATAAGGAGGTAGACTTGTGGTGGAAAATAAAGCAAACAACTAGCCACAATATAATTTAGATGCAATGCACTTAAATTTTCAAATGTCTTAAATGTGGAATCAATACACAAACAACAATTCTTTAGGCCTACATCTTATTATATGCAATTATAAAATACTAGAGAGTGTTAAAAAAGTGAGTTACCCTCATAAATAATAAAAAAAAAAACTATAAATGCCGGCTGTTTTAAAATAAGTTAAAACATTTAAAGGTAGTCTGGGTTTAATAATAAACACGGCTCTTTGTAGCCTTTAATATCTTTATTAAGTCTTTCATGGAAGCTGCACTCACAAATCTGAATCCCTCAATGACCAAAGTATCACCAATATCCACGATGCCCTCATCACTTACTTCCAGATTAACCTTTGTCTGCAAAGGAAAAAAAAAGATTATATGTTATCAGTGCTAATTACTATTAACATCTATGCTATAAACAACTGATGCTGTGGAATAAGGATCTTTGATGTGGCCCACTTCACTGTACCTTGTCGCACCGCCTGGTGGTGCTATTGTGTTTTGGTTTGGTTGCCGTGGCACATTCTGTTATCATTTTCTCTATTGACTGCAGTAATCCCTGAGCCTGTAGAAGTACTGAACTGACACAAGTTTTCATGAACTGGATGCAGTCAATGTCATGATGTCAATGTCATGAACTGAATTAATCTAAACACCAGGCATCAAATAATGCATGAGGTAAACAATGTTGAGGTATTTGTAAACAAATGCCTTGTAACATTGGCCAACTTTTTGTTTCACAAATCCTCTCTGTACGCGTGTGAATCAGTTGTTTGTCTGACATTGAAGGGAGTTGAGTGAATATATGTCAAAGATGTAAAACAGAGGGGTGGTCATAATCTTTTCACGCTTTTTTATGTGGTAACTTTGACAAATTCGTTTAAGACAAAAAGATACATCTTTGATGTTTATTTTGCAACAGAGGAGAGAAAGCCTGGCCGATAACACAATGTTTCTCTGAGCTTCTCCTATCCTAAACACACCTTATATACTACACAGAATAGCTTGTACAGCACAACTTAAACACATCCCCTGTATGGTTTAGACCTATTTGTGTGTGGTGTTTCTTGTCACGTACAACTGTGAATGAAACTAGGGTGCAAATACAAGAGCCTTGTATGGTGACCAACACACAAGACTACTGAAATGTGAGATTCCTTGACTGGACAGCCAGAGCCCCTGTGGAGCCAGACTATTTTTACTGTAGTCAGTTCCTTAAAAACTTCTACATTATGAACATGTGTGAAAAGTCATTTTAGAGGACAAGAAGGTTTTGAACAAGATTTTCATATACATCATCCTTGACTTGTATACTTGCATTCATTTGACTTGTATGTCAACACTTTGAGTTGATGACTTTTTTTGCCCCCACCTTCGTTTCATTTCAACCCCCTTCTATGTGAGTTATGACGTATATAGTATGTGTTTTAGCAGGGGTGTGCGTGTGACCGAAGGTTCTGGATGAGAGTGTTTACTCATGTTCGGCATAATATAATGTAAAATATATGTTGTTTTCCTATGTTGTTCCTATGTGTTACACTCTCATGTTATTCCTTCTATGTGAGGTACATCGTTGAAGCATCTGTTTGGGGTAACTTTCTCATTTTAAGGCAATGACAAGAGGGAGTTTCTATATAGGGCCCAAGTTTTTCATAGATGGAGGACACTCTCATCCAGAACCTTAGGTCACACCCGCACACACGTCAGCCAAAAATATATACGTCCTAACTCAAATAGAAGGGGGTTGAAATAAAATTAAGTGCTAAAAGTTGGGGGAGTATAACTATGGGGAAAAGGTCCTGTTAACATACAGGTCAAAGGATGATATATATCAGAATCTTTACTTTATTGTCTTCTAAAATGACTTTTCACATGTTCATAACAAGCATGAAAAGATGAAAGGTGGATTACGACCAACCCTCCAAATATCCTTCAGTAGGCCTATAACTGCATAATTTACAAAAATGCAACAACCAATAATTTTGCACAAAGTGGTCACAGCATGTGACCACTCAGAATATAACAAAGGCATGTGCTCACTCAGAATATAACAAAGGCATCATTTAACAAACTTACATTCTTCTGGCTTAAAATGGCACAACTGAAGTCTCTCTTCACAAGTCAAGTTTTGCATGTCCGTTGCTTCCTCCAAGGCAATTTTATAGGATCGCTTCAGAGCACCCTTCAAACTTTTGACCTTAGGGGGAAAATGAACTGAACATCTGACAGATCTGATTCTCACAGTGACACAAACCAAACACATACTGTACTTGTTCATTTAAATGACTCTCACATTAGCTGGTAGAGGACGATAGGGCTCTACTTTGGGGGCTAAGGCCCAAAATCTTGTGTGTGGACATCCAAGAAATTCAACATGGTACTGCTCAACATCCCCATCTTTATCATAAGTTACATACGCATCATAAGATGGATCAGGGCTCAGTACAGCAGGCCACCTATAGTTAAAAATGAATTTATATTAAATGTTTACTTTTACTGCATCAACACAACAGCTGTAAACCACTGTAGAAAAAAAAAACATTCTTTACATTTTCTTGTTGGTCACTTACAATGGCCACTTGCTGGCTTTCACCAGAACTAAGCTTCCAGCAGATAACTGGGAGTAGATGACTTTAAGGCCTTTTTTTCTGAGGATGGAGTCCTTGTAGTTTGAAGACTGAGGAACTGTGCATTGGCTAAAACACAGGTCAGGGTTCATGTGGCAGAACCAAGGTTTATCAAGGTCCAATTTATCATGTTTTGGAATGTGTCTCCACTTCAGACAGTCTAATTTCTCACACTGTACCCAAATCCATTTTGAGAGCAGTGGTGCTTTGTCCTCATTAAAAGTCTGGTCAGGAGTATCCATCGCGTCCTGGTTATGGATTTACTCAATCAACCCTGCATGAGTATATAATAGTGGAAAAGCGCTACAAGTCACTTTCAGAAGTCATTTACATTCATTTATATCAGGTGACTGCATGCAATATTGCTTTAGCAATAATACTGCAATGAGGACTAGAACCAATGGAGCTAGTGATCACCAGAACCAACACCATAGCCAGTGACACCTACCTAATTTAATTGTATGTCCACAATTTATTGTATGTTACAAAGTATTGTATATAGATTGTTGAATAATTGAGAAGATATTAAACTTTATGACATAGCCTACAATAGTGGTAACTGAATGGAATAATACATTGTGCAAAAACATCAAAGCATTATTAGTGTAGCTTGACCACAATCATATCATCATTTTGTTTTATGTATTATTCCATATTATATTACATAAATACATACATATATCATGTGTGAATTGTCTTCATTCTGTCTCATAACAGTATATTGCTGTAAAATATTGCCTATTTTTTGCTTACTCATTCAACTATATCTGTATTGTCATGTATTCATTACTTTGATAAACATGTTGCAATTTTTTGTTTTAAATCAAGTAACCTTATATCCTGTGTGTTTTTAATGTGCTTGATTTTTTTAATGACAAATTATAACACACTAAAAGTGTCTGACAGAGAAAATGATGCATGGGCTCTAGCTTAGACAAAAAGCACGAATGGATGCAAAACAACAACATCCATATAAGGTCATGACATGTTCAATGAGCCACTTGGTGTAAAAATAGAAACGTTAAAAGGACTAGCAGTTATACAGTCAATATCCACTGTGTTTTGCACCATTTTTTGTATAATAGTTTTTGTCAGCTTTTTCAGGAAAAGGTAGGTTGACTTTATAATGTATCATTTGAATTTAATTTAATTTAAGGGACATTAGGCCAGGTCTAATCTCTAATAAAATGTGTAGGAGTTAAAGACATTATTATGTTAGCTAAACGTGTTAGCATGTGGTCAAATGGCATTCAGCTACATAGATTCAACACCTAACACTTTGGGTTAACAAATTATATCTGCTACAGTATATTGTATTAAAACACTTAAATACTTACATTACTACAAAAGGGGTAATAGGCTACTGATAGCAAAGTGGGTACTTTTTAACCGCATTAGCCCTGCCGTTGCTATTTTCCTGGTATCACACATGCCTGTGTTTGATCACACAGTGGGCTTTTATCACACCTCAACATTCTGACGTTCCATGACATCATGGAACCCGAACATTCTATCTTTGAAATGCATTGAATTTCCCCCCACTTCTGATATGAAAAATGGGTAAAAATATACTAAGTACAATTAAATTCACAATTTCCGAAAACATCACTTGGCAAGACCATGAATTTGTAAAAGCCGAAGGGATACCCATTGTTAGGTTTTCATTATCTGCACAAGCATGTAAAACCAGCCTAAAACCACTAACCCTATGCTATTGAAACTGTTAGAGCTACTAACCATTTTAGTTTTTACCCCCATCCCTTGTGAAGACATGTGGGCTACATGTAGCCTACATATTATTTTGTTTACACGCGGTAGAAAACGAATGTCAGATCATGTTTGTTTAATGGGGATCCCAAATTACTCTACGGGGTGTTTTCAGAGTCTTGAATTACCCATGTAAAGGAACGGACGAAGCAGTCTTCCTTAAAAGAACAAACTTTTGTGTTATCTGTAATCTAAGATGAAAGCCAGGCCTATCAACACTGAATCTTGTCTAGCATATGTTAGCCAGGTTTTCCTAGAAAACGACATGCGGTTAACTGCTAGCACGTTACCATTTTAGCCTACACATAATCGTTAACTACCTGGAAATATGGTCCCACATCACGCTTCCACAGCCGACTACATCCTTTAGAAATCGATGAAAAGAACTTTCTAGGTCCTGTCTTTTAGAGGATGTACAATTGGGCACATAACACTATGCCATCCTGTCTGACCATTTATGTATCTCTGAAACTACGGTTGCTACTATACACTTTCAAAACTGTTACATTTGAAGACGTGTATGCCAAAGGGGGGGGGGTCGTGTGAACTGGGAGCCGGATTTTGCATGCTTGTGCAGAGCATGAAAAACTATAATATCCTAACAACATGTATCCTCTCAGCTATTACAAATTCATGGTCCTGCCATGTGATTTACTTCGGTAAATGTGATTTTAAATGTACTTAATATATTTTTACCCATTTTTTTTTCAGAAACGGGAGAATTCAATGCATTTCAATGATAGAATGTTCAGTTTACCACACCATGATGTCATGTCATGGAACCTCAACCATTGGACCGCGTGGGTGTTGCCTGTGCAAAGAGAGCAACAGGCACAGAGAAGGCGAGGCGCCAAGCTGCTAGCTACTCATCATTTTATAGCTGAAAAAAACGATACTTCTTCAACACTCTTGGGTTTCTACGACTTCTTTGTTACTGATAACGCTTCTCCAGTTTACTCAGTTTTCAGACGACCTGTATTGTTGTTGCCGTAAAATAGCCTACTGCTCACAAGTAGACAGAGGACAATTTGGAAGCTAATTAAAGCCTCGCCAAGGGCCAACATTAACTTTACAGCTGTGCATCTTTGCTGTGCAAGTTTCAGATAACGTTACTAATTGGACATGGATGTCTCAGTAAAGCGCGAATATTCGTCGTCGGATGAACCTAGAAAAGTTTTGCTGGAAAACTGTTCTGTCTGTGGTACACTCCTACACCAAAGTCGGTTCCCACAGCTCTTTCCATGTTTACATTCTGCTTGCAGCACATGTCTGTCAAAACAGTATAAGGAGGAGGAGAACAAAAAATCTATTGGTTAGTACTGTGTGAATCTAGGCTAATAAGCTGGTTAACATGCATTGCAGAGTACTGTAGGGTTAATTCCACTAAGTTTTGTCTTTCTTCAAAGAGTGCCCCTCGTGCAAGAGACTGTTTGGCATAACAGAAATCATGGACAATTTTATCTTTAAGCTGGCTCCATCACCTGGGAAGGGTGATACAAAAAAGGTGAGTGTTATCTTTCTAATATCCCTTATATCACTTCTTATAATCTTATATCCCTTCTTATGTCTCTTTACATTTCTATTCTCATTCATTCTCAATTATTGTCATTCATCTTTGTGTTCACACCATGGGGCTCCATTTGTCCTCTCTTTAACTGTTGTTTCCTTTAGTGCGGGGGTTGTGGTGAAATTGCAATCTGTGGTTGGTGTAAGCAGTGTGGGACGTTCTTGTGCTCAGATTGTGTGTGTGCCCACACCCGGGTCAAACTCGCCCAACATCACACTGTTTTGAAACATGAGCCATCCACAGGTGCGTTTCCACAACATTATTTTCCTTCAATTCATTGTTTGCATTTTGTCAAGTTTGTATAACATTTGCGAATGTTTTGATTCCCACAGGTTCACATTCTACCCTGTACTGTCAGAGTCATAGAGGAGAATCTCTGAACTTCCACTGTGTGAACTGTGATGTGTTGACTTGTCGCAGCTGCCTGTTAGTAGATCACAGAAATCACAGGTGTGGAGAAATGGTGCACACAAATAATCGTGTATATATAAATAGTGTCGTGATTTAGGTTTGGAAACTCAAATTAGTCATGTATGGCAGTAAAGTACCATGTATTAGCATATTTCTGTATGATAAAATTGATTAAACATTCACTGTCACTTGCCACATTCACAGGTACCAGGTGCTCAGTGAAGCAGTGTCTGCTTCAAGACAAAAACTTCATTCACTAGAAAGTGCTGTAACAAAGCAGAAGGATCAAGTGAAACAGAGTCTCTTAGATGTGGATCAGAGGTGACATTGTTTGATTTAATTTGAAACACAATTGCAAGTTCCTCTGACGTGTTATTGTTTGTGGAACTATTGTATAGAAATGACCAAGACCCGACTTGTTATTTTATTAATTGTGAGTGTGCTTACAAGTTATAAAATACTATTTTAAAGCCATTATAAATAATAAGCCATTATAAATTATTATATTTATACATTATGAAGCCCATCATTTTTTAAAGAATATAATTTCATCCTAGACTACAAAATATAATGGACATGAAAGCCAGACTGAAAAACAACCTTTGCTGGACGGTGTATAAGGTGTATCGAGCCATGCTCGAAAAGGCATTTCAACTTTTTCAGAATGCCAAGGTAATATATACAATTATGTTTATGCTGAAAATCATACCTTTCATAGTCACATAAGGGGGTGGATATTATAGGATTTGCTTTATGTTGATGCCTATGTTGATTCTGTTTACTGCTCTGATACTTCCCATTTCAATTCCTCACTGTTGTCAAAGTTGGCTAGACAAATTGTCCAGACACATAGTTCTGGGTATGGCTATAGATAGATACAAAGATAGGTTTGTTTATCTTATTTAGATAGATCAAAATTTTGGAATGTAGCCTGTTCCTCTGTGGTTGCTATCTCATGGCCCATTAGATTGAGATTCAATTTTGTTTCTCCTGTTGAATTTAAGTGATTATTTAAAATCTAGCTGCAATGTACATTTTCTTTGCATTGTGTTGATTATATAAGAATAATTGTATATTAATGTATGAATAATGTTGCTCTATGATGCTTCTGGTAAAGTCTAAACAAGCTACAAAGGACGAACACACAGTGGCAAGTGTTCTGCAAAGCACAATCTTTGTGAAAGCCACACATAGTTCTAACTTACACATGTATACTACATATGGCATTCACAAATATCATTAAAATCTACACTCCAGAAACCCATTAACCTAAAACATGCTACCATTGATAAGAAGAATTGATAATATCAAAGGCATACAATCCAAGTGTATGAAGGTATTTGCTTTTCATTTTTGATTCTCATTTCCCACACCTGAGCAACTTACAGAGATCATATTTTGTCTGCATCTAAAATATTTTTTGTGTGTGTCCTTCAAACATCAAGAAATATTGACTAATTCACACAGGAATTCTCCTTGAAATATTTTTGATGATTTCTTGTGCCTTGTGTCTGTGAAGGGAGTGTATGAAACAGAGGAGGAAATGCTGTCCCAAAAAAAGGCTTCTCTCAAGAGAATGGAGGAGAGACAGAATTATGTAATGTCTTTCATTGAGAAAACACTCAGCACAGAGGACCATGCTGTGGTACTTCTCAAAAACAGGGTTAGTGTCATTTATAGCTTGAAGGGTCATCACCAAAATTAACAGGAATTGGTTCAAGACCATAGTACCAGACATGTACTGTATATCTTGTGAACCTAAAGCATGCATTTTATCTTGAGGTTTTGTTAGTTAGCTATAGTTTACTTGAAATCTCATTATTTTCTACCGGACATCTGGAAGTACATTCCACAATAGTTTAAACTGTATGTTCATGCGCCGATTTATGCTCTAGTATTGACTTAGCAACTGTTGAATTTTAGGGGTATTACAGACAACTACTAGCCTACATTACTTTTAGTGTTGACATCCCTAAATTGTTAAAACATTGCTTGTATCTTTATACTTCATTATACTGTGTGAGGGGACATTTTATTTTTACTTCATAGATTGAAAGTCAAATAAATGACCTCCTCTGCCAGCATATTTCTCCAGCTCATTGCATGTTTGAGGTAAAACTTCAGCTTGATGAAAGAGTCATATCTGAAGTGGAAAATCTTGGTAAGGTTGAATTCATATAATACTAAATTGCTGTCCTAGTTCACTTTTGACAATGCTTTTGCAACACAGACTTTAAATAGGCTTTTAATTTTTTTTTATTTGGCTTGTCTAACAGGTAAAATAGCCATCAGAGTGGTTCCTTCGGCTCAGAACAAAGCAAGGCAGTCGGATTCCGTGCTTGAGAGAGTTCCAAATCTCCAGAATGTCCCCAGCGACTGCATCAACACAGCAATATCATTCACCTTCCCCGACTCCTCTGGTCAGGCGGCTCGACTCAGTCAATCCCCAGTGGTTCCCCACTGTGGTCACAATCAGACCAGCAGCACCAAGGACTCCTTTAACAAAGCAGCCACATCAACCCCCTCTCCTGAGACCTGTGCCCAGGCAGCTCTTCGTGGCCAATCCCCAACAGTCTCCTCATCTGATGCCTCTCAGTCTCAGTCCAGGTCGTCTGCTGATCTGGAGACGTTCCGAGCCTTTCAGTCTCTTCCCGAAGGACCTAATCTGCATGACAATGCTGTTTCACCGTCATCTTCCCAACACCATCAGGGCTGGCCAGATAAGTTCCTGTCACGGTTGTGTGACGTTTCTACACCTCATACAAACCATGTAGAGATCAAAGACACGCGCAGTGGGCAAGTAAGTGTCTAAATTGTTGCATTTTACTTGCTTATATTAGCTTGACGTCTGATGTCAGAATCCTGATGGTGGTAATAATATTGTTATTCATGTTGACAGGATGACATCATTGATTTGACCTGTGACGATTCAGTAAGCACAGTTGACACAAAGAACTCCACACCTACCAAAAGTATGTTCCAAGCAAATGACACTCATTTTGTAACATATTCATATAAACATTGTACTAACTGGTATTGTTGTTTGCATATACAGTACATGTCTGGCATCTTCTGCTAGATCTTATAATGCACTAAGTAGCATATGATATTTTAGCTCTAAGAAAATAAAATCTTTTATAAGCAGAGACTGTAAGACACCAAGTTGATCTGGCATCTTCAGCTCATCTGGAACCTTCATGTTCACTGCTCAAAGTAAACCCAAACGAATCTCAAGACCTTATCCCATCATATGAGATTACAGAAAAGGTATTTTTTTTGTGTTTGTCAATAATATAACTTTGAATGTCTCTTCATTTTGAAGAACTCACTTGTTTAACTTCACTTTAACAGGAGATTTGATTTTGTCTGCCTTTATTGGTGTTCAACAATAGCTATTCATTTTTTATGTTTTCTTTTGCCTGCTCCACCACCATTTTGGTACATGCATACATTTTCCACCTCACCTTGAGTTAAAGCAGAACACAGGCAGTCTTTGAGTGTATGCTGAAAAGAGTTCTTCTAGAAGTTCATGTTAAGCACTTAAAGCCACTATGTGTGGATTTATCTTCTATTTATCTTCGTCTTTTATTAAAAATACATTTTTTATTTTAAAAATATAATGTAAAACGATGGTAATTACCTCCATGAATAAATTGTAGTGTTCCCGTAAACTTGGTAATTTCCATTTATATATAGATGTGGCTGGGTACCAAATGAGAATATCCATTTTGCGCCGCCATTTTCAAAATGAGGACCATGGGAAATGAGGACCGTGGGAAGGGAAGGGCTAATACATTTTATTCAAACGTGTGCAGTATAGCACTTCGCCGATAGATGGGAAAACTTACACATAGTGGGTTTAAGGTCTTAAAACAGCCTTTTTTGAAAGAAATGAAAACTCTGTTGTAAGAGGTAATTTTGTCCTCCTGGCTATCTACTGTAGTGTCCCAACATATTGTAGCTCCTTCATAATTGCATGAAAATGCATGCACAACAAAACAAAAAAACATGTACAAAAAAAAACATGCAACTTTGTAAGAATGTGCATAAGGGTTCATAGGTTATTAACAGGGATTTGTGAGACATACTGATTAACTAAAAAACCCTGTTGGTCCAGCCTGTCAGCAAAAGTAATTTTTCTTGACATTCTGATAACTGAACCTGTGCTTTTTTTTTTTATTATTTCTGCTTACTGTATATCTTCATATACATGTGCTTGCATTAGATAGATAGATAGATACTTTATTGATCCCCAAGGGGAAATTCAAGATTATTCAATGTTTTCAATGTTATTCCAGATTTGCAAAACAAGCTTTGCCATACACCTCCTATTAAATGACCGCTATAAAAGCTTACTATCATTGATTCCTGTCATCTTACTGTGTTTCAGCACCTTGTGGAGGAACAGGTGGATTGGAGCTCAGACTCCTTGCTTTCAGATGCTGTAGAGAGCCGTGTCTACTGCTCTGTGTGTGACATGAACAAAGGCACCCTGTTCTGTGCAGAGTGTGAAAGGTGCTTCCACACAGGCTGTCATGTACCTCCAATCACCACTAAGTTCATGTAAGTTGTGATAATTGCAAGTGGATAATTGTAGAGTTATACACACGTTGATAGACAAGCTCTTCACAAAATGTTCTGTTTGGAGGGCAGGGGTAAAATATCAATAAAAACCCCACCAACCCAGCCATCCATGCACAAAATAACATATTAAAAAGCATTCACAGACGTTCCTCATGGCCCAGTTTTTCTGTGTGCACCCTAGCCTCCACAAATGGAAGTGCTCCCTGTGCCAGGACTTCTCCGACCCAACGGACCCCTTCAGAAGGGATAGATCCCGGAAGCTCTGCCTCAGCTCACTGGATCAGAGGGTAGGAAGGACACCTTTTCATTCAGTTACATACAATCAGGTGTATAGAGAAAGACAACTGGACTCAATACTCATCTCCAAAATGTTTTTTATTCATTTATTTACACTACTTGGGTGAAGTTTGTTCACATTTAAACATAAACACATTTGAAAGGTTGGATCTGTGGTACAAAAATCTAGGATTCATTAAAAAGGTCTTCAGGCAGAGTCAAGGATGAGAGAGAAATCTGAGAGCTTTATTCACAATGCACCAGGGACTTGCATGAAGTCGCTAACAGGAGCGAGGTCCCAACTAGGCAACAATGCAAGGATATAGGTTTTAATACCCCTACTGTACAGGCTAACATCACCATCAATGCCAATCATCTCTTGACCAAATACATCACAACATTACTGGCCATTCAAATAATGATTCATGGAGTTGAATTGGATGAAGTCATTGCAAGTGACCCATTCATTGTTGTTATTGCTGTTGTAGTAAACTCCCTTATTGTAAACTATGCATATTTTAGATGTGTTATGCCAAAACAGCTTTATATAAAAAAAAGGTTATGCCAGGTTGTTCTACATTGTTTAATTGTAGTTTCTTTACATGTGGTCATGGTTTGCTGTTGTTGTTGCAGAGATGTGAACACCTCATACTTGCCCTCATGTGCAAGAAGAACAGCTGCATCCTTTACCTCTCTAACAAGGTTACCCAACAGCACCCATGTGTTTTCATGTGCTCTTCTGCACAAATTCTCCAAAGTAAGCCACACTTTCATTTTCGCACTACATCTTTTTCCATACAGAAAGCTACATCGTTGTCTGTAGACTTTGAATTCATTCACGAGCGGTTGCTAAGAAAACGGACCCCCCCGTACCGCACACCGTCTGAGCTGGTTTCAGACGTCTGGTTGCTGCTGGACTCCCTTCAGTCCAGAACCAAGGTTTGAGTAACCCTAAGATTTCCCATGTGTTTTTAGAATGGCGGTATTGGAACCTAAGTAAGCATGCCACACAGTGGCGAGCGTCAGACAATTATGGAACTGAATTGTAATTTACGCTAGAATGACTGAATGTCAATAGAAAGATCTTGTGAGAAGCTGAAGCAAATCTGAGAAAAGAAAGGATCTATGTAAAGTAATGCACATGACTCCGTTAATTCATTAAACTACACCATTCAGTCTCTGTTCCATGTTTTTTAAATAAATCTAATCTCTATCCATGTCACAGAACATTGATGATATTCTGAAGATGCAGAAGTTTTTTGAAAAGAGGGTCAACCAGGTGTTTGGAGATACCCTTCACCCATCTCTTCTGACACGTCCAACTATGAAAAGAGGAAGGGACACAGCAGGACCAGTCCAGAGAGAGATGTCAAAAGAGGAAAGGTCTTTAGAGGACTACCCAGAGCGTGTCATCAAAAAACGTCATTTGTACTAAATAGATTTGGGAACAATATCAGTTTATGTTTAAGTGCCAAGACTTTTAAAGTAGTTTGAGATATGGTACCTTCTTTGTGACATATCATCTGGTTTGTGTTAAGTCATGGTCCAAAACCTGCTAAATGATATTAAACCTGTCTGCATTTAAGTGTGTTTTATGTCAACAAAACGTGCAAGTTAGTTGGAAAATTGTAAAAAGGTGGAATTTAAAATTAATAAAGTCAGGTTCTATCTACAACACCACTGTTACTTTTGCGCACACAAACACCTAACAAAACAAAGCTACAGTCAGTGGAAACGTTACTCGGAAAACTGCTGTTTTTGTTAAAATTATTGTCTAGGCCTACATTTTTAGAAGGATAAGAAAATAACATTTTGTTAGATAAAAAAATCTAGTAGTCGGTTAAAAAAAAAGGTAGTCGGCATGGAAGAGCGCTCTATGAGTGGGAAGGCCATAGAAATTTTGAGAAGGCCAATCAAACATGAGCTCTGTCCACCGGAAGTAGCAATGAGGTAATGTCCTTCCTGTTTTGTGTTTTGTCAAATGACAGTTGTGGCTGTGTTTAGAATTGGCAACTAAGAGCGCTAATCACTTTCGTTTTGCTGATATTCAGTTTGTGACATAGGGTTTATCAAAGGATGGTGAATGGTTATCATTCGTTTTACCAGTGCAAGTAACTTCCATACGGTATGAATCCTAGTGCTTTTTTACAACATAATAAAGGGGAGTAACAAGCTAGTCTGTTATGCTATCCAGATTCTATGGATGCGATCATTTATCGTTAACTTAGTGTTTTATGCGAATTTGTGAACGTGTTGTTAAGAGGGCATTAAGTAGCGTATTTATAGATGGTGCCATTGGCTCCTTTAAAAGGGAATAGAGCTGGTTAATAACAATCGAACCACATTGTTGTCAGCTAACGTTTTCTTGGCTAGCAACATGGATCTCTTTGTCGAGGGCTAGCTAGCACTGACGGGAGTTTCAGGTGTGCAGGTTGCTAATGTCACTCAGGTGTCGGAGCTAACAGGGCAGTGTTATGTAGAGTGCATATTGATGTAACTATGAATGTTAACTGCTCAATGGCTTTGGTCTGTTCATTAGGTCTGTGGCGTTACTAAAATCCGCTTTCCTTCTGAGTCCGTATAATATTATATAATTCTTTTACAAAGTTACTTTCTCTTTCGCTTGGCGGAAGATCAAGACTGATCTTTACACTATCCTTAAAGTGTTTCCCTTATTATTTTTATTATTTGCCAGTCTAGTTTGTTGTAACAACTACCCGGTAAGCATATATTTATTTATTGACATCCCTTGACTGCATGCTTTTAAAGCGACACATGTTAGATTAGACAAGCAGAGGGCCATGTATGCATTATAGCAAATGATTAAACAGTTATAAAACGGTTGTCAGAAAATCTTGCGAATTTTCTAAGGTGCTGTAGTCCAGGTCACTGCATTATTTGTGAAAATCAACATGGTTCTCTTGATGACTTGAAGTATACTCTATATTTTACTCAATACAGCTTTGGCATGGAGCCCCTTGCAGTGGATGATGACATCTGCATCCTAAAGCATGAAACCTACGGGCCCAATGAGAGCCCTGTGTCAGTATGCGCCGGAGATGAGTCTGTGGCCTCCCACTTCGCCCTTGTCACGGCCTACGAGGACATCAAGAAACGGCTGCGGGATGCAGAGCGAGAGAACACTCTTCTACGAAAGAGGGTCAAACAGCTTGAAGATAAGGTTAGAATAATGCCATAAGATTTTATCAATATTAATGTAATTGTCAGTCAGTATAATGTTTACTTTAATGCTAGTCAATCAGTATAATGTTTACTTTAATGCAAGTCAGATAGTATTTTGTGTGCCATGTAGATGCTCAACTTCCTTGAAAGATTCCAAGAAGTGCTGCTACTGCCTTGGCCATAATATGTCCTATTTGACAACAATTTATCTCCTGCAAGTTTATTCCACAAATTCAGTTACAGTGTGTCGTTTCAAAGGTCCATGGGTTGTAAGGCAAAAACGAACCTAGGTAATGCCTGCTCTTCCTTTCTTGGATGTTCTTCCTTTTAATCTGCTGACAGATGTTCAGACCTGAAGCTCCATCGACAGAAGGACCACAGTATGTGAACAAAGCCTTCAGTGCATACCGGGGAATTTACATTGAGAAAGAGGACCTGCAAATGGAGCTTAACAAACTGGTACTTGATGGATGCAATCTATTGGTTAAATACATGACAAATACAAGAAGAAAATGATGTAGAGATATTTGACTGTTTTTTTACACACATGCAAATCCATATACTTAGTTACTCAAAGGAACTAATGTGGTGGAATGCTGTCCCCCACAGGGCAGGGAAATGGTGTGCAGTGTAAACAACAATGCCAACCAAAATAAATGGAGAATTTTCTTACCACCCCAAACCATGACTCAACTTAACGACATGACACATCACATAGCAACCTTATGGGCTGATAGTTTATTAAAACTGACATTAAAACTGGCATTTTTTGTACGGAATACCATTAACGATGCAAGAGAACTGACCTTGTGGAACACCATTGCCTTACATTACTTACACAGATTCCCCTCACCACAATTTGTTTGAAAGTGGTCTCGCTTTGGTCCCAGCAAGTCTTTCACTTCTTATCCTGTATCTCTGCCTGCTTGTATTGCTCAGAAAAAGGAGAAGATGGAGAGTGAGAAGCAGCTGAATGACCAGCTACAGGCCAAAGAGATGGAGCTGCTGCAGCTGAGGACGGAGCTGGAGACAAGCCAGGGTCAGTAGCCATGTGCTCGCCCAGACTTTTAGATGAGACCACTAAACACCACGGTCCATATTCACCAAGATATTCACAAATCTCATAATCTGCTGCAGCCATTCCCATCCTTGTTTCATTTCAGATTGGCTTGGCTGATATAATTTCAAAACAGTTTGTTTTATGTTCATACTGAAATATATAGAGTGGAACAACGTGTAAACAAAGCTTTATGCACTATTAACTTTTCTTATATACAGTATGTTAAATTGTTGATTATATTTTGACAAGCTATTGATAGCCTGCTGATCTACTTAGTCAAAGTGTTCAGTTACAGGGAGCTTGAAGATGTTTCACTTTTCATCCGTTTCATTGCTTCACTTTTTGGATGAACACTAATGGAACACTTTGACAACCATACCCCGAATGAATAAGAATCTTGACAGACATACTGATCTACTGTTTGTTTACTGATCTGTTTGTTTGTTTTCTCCAGAAACATTGAGCGCTTTTGCATATTCTTTATCCAACAAATTTTTGGAGTTGAACCTACCCACGTTTAACTTTGTTTTTAAGAAGAGGTGAAAGAACCCCAAGATAATGGGTACTTTTCCTCGATCTAGCACGCAGTCATTCTGTCATTGCCCCAACCCAAAATTGACCTTGCACAGCAAGCCTGGCAGGGAAGCTAGCTTACTATAATGTCAACAAAACACAAGTTATCCATCCTGGCTGTTAACGAAAAAATAGTCTACGTTCAGAACACAGATTCGGACTCAAGACTGTGTGTCAGACAGACTGTGGTATTGTGACTCTGAAGTGAGGAGTTATTACATTAGTATATATGTGCTAATAGTGTGTAGGCATTATAATATTGGATTATTACAAAAGATGCTACTTGTCACAAGCTTGACGGCAAGAAACCTTTGCACAGCATTTCTCCTGTCATGAGGTCTTTTTATGGAAATGGGGCTAATCTAGTGCTAACCGAGCTCAGTAATATCGCTAATACCCCCCATGGTGAACAGATTGCATTGCCTTAAAAAATAAATCAATAAATAAATGAAGGTATGTAACCAAGGTCATCCTGTGCAGTCCAGCCCCAGGCTCGAACCCACAACCTCACAACTCACAGCACCCACCAATCGGGAGTCGAATGCCCTAGCCAGTCAACCGAAAAGCCCAGGCTCCCAGTCAACTGACTATGATGCTCTTTGAAGTGTCAGGAGGGAAGCTTTACTAACATTCTGCACTCACAGCTAGGCTAGCTGGCATCTGTTACAGGTACACAGTACATCATGAATTTCTGTATCATGTAGAGCCTGAACTTGTGTTCTTCTGCATGTCTTGCAGTAATGAAAAGCATGAAGAATGGCCCTGATTACTGGGAGGTGGATAAAGTCAACAGTGAGCTGAAGATCCAGACGCTTCAGGAGGAGCTGAGGCGAACCCAGCTGGAATGCAGGAGGCTGCAGGAGAAGAGCCTGGTAGGAAAATCCAATGTGTTTTTTTGTATTTATCTTTGCAACACAACGGCGAAAATCGGTGGCGTGTTGCTTCAACCCTTTTGGAGTTTGTACTGCAAGACACACCGCGAGTGAGCCATTGGTCTTATTCATTTGTTTGTTGACCTGTGTTTGCACAAAGCTGTGGAGCAGACTTGCAAGGCTTCACCGGTTCCTAGATGCAACCATATATCTATTTTCTATATTTTATATGGTATATAGTTATATAGTAGGGTCATGAGTCACGAGTCAGGCTTGCCTATAGTAGTGAATGAGGCTTTTTCAGGTGTGTGCAAACAGTGTGTAATCTGTGTCTGTTTTGTTTTCTGCCAACAGAACAGCCCTGCTAAATCAACTAATGATCGTGAGCATACAGAAGAGGGACCATCCAACAATAGGTTGGGCATTTTAATGCACTATGTGGTCCTGTGTGTGTGTGTGTGTGTGCAGCAGGGGTTCTCAAACTTTATTGGATCGGGGGCCCCTTGTAGGGCAAAAACTTTTCCAAGGCCTCCTCCTAATCGCAACTCAAATCTGATCACGATGGCTTATATCCATTAGTTCAGTCAGATGCTAAATGCTATTTGCAACGCGCTGGGAATTCAGACCCCAGCTTGAGAACCTATGGTGTTGTTTATCCTGTAGGTAAGGGGATGAACCACAAGAGGGAGCCATAACATAAGGAGCGGTTTTCTTTTAATCAACATCTCAGAATACTCTTTTTTTTCCTGTTTCTGCTAAATTATGAGGTGCTATTTAAACTGCATTATGGTCTTTTCAATATTTCAATGTAGTACAGAGGGTAATGCACAACTAATATATGATAAATTCTTTTTTTTTTTAACGTCCGTTATGTTGTATGTGGAATTTAAAGTGACACTAGGTGATTAAAACTATATTCTTTGCTCATTGCTTTCAGTTATTGCTTTCTTTCCACTGGATGTCACTCTAAATCAGTGACCTGCTTAATGAATGTCTGTCTGAATGAATGTGTGTCTTTCATTTATGCTACAATTGCAAATAGTTGGTCACCAACCATTAGTGGAGGATGATTTACTTTGAAAGGCAGACTGAATCTTAGCTTTTTTTATTTTTGCAGGGAATCGTGTGTTATGGAAACATATGCAGACCTTTGCGGTGAGATGTCCCATCTGCACTCAGTGGTAAAATTACAGTCTGATCTTGTTAAGAAGCTCCAAGAAAAACCTCTTCTGCAAGCAAACAAAAGAGGTGAGTAACAACATTGCATTGAAGTGAGTAAGTATGACCAGCTTGGGTCTGTTGTTTTTTGGTTTTGTTTCCTATTTACTGTTAGGAATATATCTGTGTAAACAGATTTTAGTGAACAGTAGAATTTTATGTGAATGTCTCCATCCTTGGTGTGTGTCTGTATTATAGACATGTGGAAGGATTGAATGATCGTCCTCTTTGCTTGTATTTTGACTGTATTGGTTTGGGTTTAACTCAGCCACAATTGCTCTGTCCTTTTTCCCATTTTAGCGTAATTGTACCTAAATTGACTCCTGTGTTTACTATGATCTCCAGAATGACTGCTGGCTCTGAAAGGAAAGTACAATATAAAGCCTCAGCACTCTCAAACCGCTCAGATCAGATCTCTCAATTTCCCTTTTTCCACTGCAACCACTGGACCATGACATATTAATATCTGGCCTATGTCATAACAAAACAAAAAATTCAATATCAAATAATCGGATTCCCTTTCTCTCCCCCCGTCTATTATGTAGGTCCTGCTGATACCATTCAATCTGTTTGTTAGTATGCCTATAATGACAACCGTGGACAGGCAAGAGGTGTAAATTAGAACTAGCAAGGGAAAAAAATAGTACTCATATTGGCTTCATATTTATTCCAGCAAATTTGTGCGTGGGTTGGTATGCCTGTGACAGGCTGCTTGTGTGCTACGATGGAAGATGGAAATGTTTGATATGTATTTATTCTGATGTAGAGTAGAGTAGAATAGAATATAGAATCCCCCTGGGAGGTTGACTACATAATCTTCTGCACGTTCCCACCCCCACCCCTACCCCCCTCTTCTAAAATGAGCTTGATGTGCACAGAGGAGGGACTGGGAACAAGATAGATGAATGCAACCAAATAATGGAAGAAGTTACTCAGTGGAGGACAAAGAAAGACGGTGTTGAGAATCTGGGTGTTTGTTTTCACCAGAATGGGTGTTTTTCCTGTACAAGCTTTTTATTGTAATAAAAAAATCACTTTCCAAAAACCAACAGGGCTTATTTCTGGAGCCTAGATTATTGAAGTGTCCCGGACATTTATCTGAAATCACTGAAGAATCTGTATTTTTTTATTTTATTGTTACAGCAGGGCAAATTGAAAATGTAGTGTTGTAATAGACTAATGACTTAAGGACTTAATTTGAAGGCTAAAATAACCTGATAGGAGTGATTAAAACATTTGATTATGTAATAATTTGCTCCCAATTTATCTGTACAAATGTTTATGCTGACAGTAACTAACATTACAGTGACTGTGTCTACCATTACCTGTTTTCATTGCCTCGCCCAGCTGCCTCAACCGTGCCCGTGCAGTGTCTGGATGACGTTGAGAAGACCCAGACGGTGAGGGTCACCGTGCCTCGCCCCCCCAGTGCCCCCCCGCTCCCTTCCACCACTGGACGCCCCGGTCCTCTCAACGGGCCCCCAATCGCTGCAGCGGCGCCCCCTGTACTTCTGGAGGGCTTAAGAGAGGACTGCTGGCAGAAGCCTTGCCCCATCCCCCGACCGGCTCCTGTGGGCAGCCCGGCAGTCACACTATTGACCCCTCAGCGCATGAGCTCCCTGGAGGACAGCAGCTGGTCCATCCCCAGCCCGCCCCGGCCCAGTGACGCCCTCTTCTGGGAAGGCACCAAGCCCAAGAGCACCACTGCTGACTGGGCCAAGCCTTACTGAGAGGCCGTGGCCCGAGTGCCCAAAAACCCTCACCGACCCGCCCGCCTCCCCCTGACTCCCCTAAGATAGAGACACCCAGCCTGCCTTAAGACCTTCACCTCTTTGATCTCCCTGGACTGTTTTGGGGAAGACATACCTCTGCCACTCTGAACTTCAAGCCACCCCTTTTCCCCTGCAACCCCCCCCCCCCAACCCCACTCCACCCTTGGTCTCCCACAGAGGGGCATAAAAGTGATGGCTTTGTTCAACTTGAACGTGACAAGACATCTCACACACCAAAGGGCAGTAAGTTCGAGAGGACCATGGGTTTTTCAGTGCAGACAATTAGGACTGAGGTGTGTGTGTGTGTGAGTATGGGTGTGTTTGTACATGCCACATGTGTAAATACAGTACGGATGTATGTGTGTTAAATCTGTTTCCATACATTGTAATGATGGCTACTTCTTAATAACCATTTCTGTGTGAACTTGAAGGGAAAGGCTCACTCTTATCCTGCTGTACAAACATATGTAGACATCCTTGAACTCTTTGTAATGAATACACGGAGTCCGTCAGAGTGTGGTTCAGATAGGAATACTTGCTTTTATCGGTCACCAGAACGTATAGCCTGGCTCTGACCAATAGATCCAACTCACTCCAAGGGGCAGAATCGGCATGGAAAGGGCAATTGTATATCTCAAACCCCAGGATGGTTTGAAAGAGTTTACTTTCTTTACTTCGATCCCCAGCTCAGACTAACGGAGGGGTTTCTAATTTACAGTGAGTAATGACATCTCTAAAGACTGCGACACTAGCAACTTTAATATGTTCTTTATGGTTTCTGAGGGGAACATTATGAAAGTCTCGTAATTTCCTATTAGTCATCTGTTGAATGGATTCAAGAGAGTGTATAGTTGGTCCAGCCTGGAGGGCAAGTCATTTGGACCAGATAATGCTTGGAATGTTTTAGAAAATTCAAGCTGACCATTTTGACCAACTGAAGACATGTTCTGGGATTCCTGTCTTTGTAACTGAAAGATAAATTAAGATGGGAAAAGGATCTTTTATCTTTTAAACTGACAAAATATCACTGGGTATTCAAATGGATACAGCACTATTTGGGGAAATTGACTTATTTTTTCTTTTCTCAAGTTGAACAATTCAGCTTTACTTTTCTCCAGTTCATCCAGCTTTGCTACTGACCATAAGATTAGTGACTTAATCACATTTCAAATTAGTCCCTCTTTGTATCTAAGATGATTGATTACTATGCTGGAGTGAGAGGATAGTCATATTGCCTACCAAATCGCCATGTTTCATTTCCCTAGTACACCTTACTAAAAAAAAATTATTATTATTATTACTATTAAATAATATTACTACTAATAGTACTACTATTACATTTAGTGTGCTAGGTTGCATCTAGAAGTGCTACCATCAGACTTTGTGAACAGATGGCTGAACTGGAGAAAGGTAAAAACTTAAGGGGGTTGGGGTAGAAAATGACTGTATTTCCCTAAATTGTGACCTATTCCTTTTAAGGAAAAGAATTGAAAGTGGTTTCTCCTTATTATAATGTATTTTAATTTATTGTATTCTTTTGTGAAGAAAATGCACAAACTGATGTTTTATCAGAACCAATATAAATAGTGAATATGTTGAATGATTAATGGGGGTTTGTTTATAGGAGCCTACTTTGTGACTGCTCTAAAGCCAGTTGACATTTGAGGGATTGGTTGTGAAAGGGACAGAGCTGATCGCCGTTGTGCAGTGTGCCTACAGCAGCCTGTAACCAAGATAGTTGTTTAAGTGTGTGAAGGTCTGTGGTGTATTACTGAAGGTATGTTTTTCATTGTCTTTTCTTCTGTTGTTTATTTTATTTTGTTTTTCTGCTGCTCCAAAAATCATATAAACATATGTTCAATGTTATACAAAGAATGCAATTATATTATGACAAATGACGTGCAGGCTTCAGGCCACAAATTGATTTGCTTTTAAATGCTGATTAGATCATCAAATCAAATTGGTTCATTGATTAGTTTGGTTTTTACAGAGGGCGTAGGGCCCACTAGAGTTCATAGGAACTAACTAGCCATCTTGTGTTACTTTGCAATTTGCCCTGACGTGGCCGTTATATTTCCAATTGGTACAGGCACTCATATCCTGCATCACCAACAAGGTTATAATTTCTGCAAGCAAATTCATCTCATGTGATTGAAGTTCCGTCGTCTTGTCAGAAATGTATGAAGCACTGAGTGCAGTTGAGAAGATTACCATTTATATTCAGTTCAAGATGAAATCTTTTTTTTTGTTTGTTTTGTAACAGCAGTGGTGTATACAATATTCTTGCAAGATTTGCAAACCAAAATGCAATGTACAGTAGATAAGGTTTATTATATTTTAGGATTACCACTCCAGAGAGTGTTTGTAAATATGATTTAAATTAAATAAACAAATGAATGTCCGCATGTTATTTTTTGTTACTTTCTCAACTTGAAACAAACATCTTTTTGCCATTATGCATTTATATAATTTATTTTAATACGTGTGAGACTGAATAGGGTTCAGCAAATGTAGCATGGCATCAGGTGTGTGTTGAACAGAGATTCACAGGGGTGTGTGAGGAGGACACGAGTCCTCTGTTAGTTGGAAGGAAATGCTTCAGACGATCAACCGGTTAATACAGCATCTCTCACCTCGTGTCTAAAAGATGCTAGCTTTTTTTTTTTTTTACTTTTGTTGAGTTGGGGTGAAGACGTCAAAGGAAAAAGGTCAGGTGTGCTCGTAATCCTCTGTTCTCAGAAACCTACAACTAATACAAAAGGCCTAAACACTCAGACTAAAAAAATGTGAATATATTTCTCTCTCCCTCACTCTTTACCACTGGTAATTAAAAGTGTTACATACAAAGCCCTCAATTGCCAATTGGTTCAATATTCCTTACTACCCTACCAGACCCCTAAAGTCTCTTTGTAATTCCGATGACTGCCTCTGCTTTTGTTGTTGCACTGCAAGTCATGAATCATGCCATACACCTTTCTCTCTTTACCTTATACAACACATATACGCAACATATACCACACGTGATCACTGAAGTGTGTATCATGTAGAGCAGCTTTCTGTCCACCTAGGCCCTTATCCCTGCCTCCCATGGACCTCGTGTCCTTTAGAGTGGACTGTAATCAACTTCACCTATATCAAGATCAACTCTTGTTTCGTCTAGGCAACAGACTCTTTCTCTCAGTGCAGCTGTCTAACTTGGACCCGTCCAATGTTACCTCCATGACTAATCTCACTCCCTGACTTTATCAAACATTTATGACTTGACTACCATAAAATGATGGGTAACTATATCATTGACTTGTTCTGATTCCCGGCTGACATCAAGGGTCATAGTAACGGCTAATTGTTAGCCTAATTAATAGGAAGTTGGGTTAGCCCCTTGAATTGCAGTTCCCAAGGTCTCATCCTAGACTAATACAGAAATAAAAGGATTTTTTTGCCCAATTCTCATGGGTGCTCCTTGCTTGTGAAGCACTATGAGACGATTCTATTCTGATGCAAATTGATTTGAATTAAATGCAGCCTAATCACCGTTCACTTCAAGTTTGAAAGTATTTTCTACTCACAACCACAACCATTAGTCAACTGTTTTACCATTATATTGTTGCCGTAAGGCTGCTCTGGGGTCAGCATGCAACCGCTGATGTATCTTAAAAAACATAAAAAGAGAAGACCATGCATTAATAAATATGGATGTTTACTTTGATTTCTTTACATACATTGTCATCGGAGCCTCCATCTTAATTTTGCTCTTATTTACAGTTCAAACATTCGACTTACATAAAATGCACAAATCACACAAAGCCTGAACAGTTTCTGACTTAGCTACTGTATGCATCTGTTGAAACGGCTGATGTTCTTGCTGCAAACAAATGTCTGCTCACTACTTCCAATGTCATGTGGCAGTTTGTAAGTGATTTCTTTCAGAGGACAGCTATGTTGGAGCAATTCTACAAAGCGGAGTCCCCCAGGTGAAAACTGCATCAATGTCCATCATCTGATCGAAAGGGGAGGGGGAGTCTATGAATTTTGATCATGTCAAAGCAATCTGCTTTGCATTTTAAAACAAATGTGAAGTCCGCGGCATCTGGCAGAAAAAATTGTCTTCGGTACACTTAACCAAGCTTGTGGTCTATACAATGCGCAAAAGAAATTACAACAAAGTCCCTTAAAGCAGGAAAATAGATCCTCATATTCACTTCTGCCGTGTTGCCTGTCACTGGATTACAAACACGTAGCACAGTAGCGGTGGGTGATGGGCATTCTGGGTATATTCACTTCTCTCATTCTTGTTGTCCTCCAGACAAGACAGGTAGAATCTACATGCTGGTTGGGACTTTCTGCGTCCTGTTTTTGGCTGGAATCCCTGTTCTCTGAAATTCCAGCTTCTCTCGGATGTACTCCTGCTTACACTCTTCAAAGAAGGCAGGGTCTTTGTAACTGTCAGTGAAAGAAAAATGACCAGTATGGTTTTAAAATATTAGAAATACATTTAAAGAATGTATCTATCTATAAGGCTATCTATGTAGCTTCAAAATAATGTCTGTTGTGTGTGACTGTCAAAATGATGCGTCAGACCAAATGGTGCAATTGGTGTATCAATGGAAAATATGAATGTAATTAACCCCCCCCCCCCCCCGCCCCCCCATCCCTGCTCCTCACACAGCACTAAGAAGAACTAAGAAAATTGAGTTATTGCTATATCTGACAGTCAAATAACTTGTGGATGTATACCGCAAAGAGGCACCCTTTGTGCCATGTTTTTGGCCATCGGCACTTTCTTCTAAAAGAGTCTAAATAATATTGAAGGAATAATGAAGTTTCTCCTTGCCCCCCCTTTTTTGGGCGCGGTATCAGTATAACTGAATTGAACTGAATAGAAGGAAACTTGGACAAGTCTCCACTCACTGTTTCGTCAGGCACTCCTTGAGCACTGAGTTTTCTTCCCTACATTTGAACACCATGAAGAATCCGTTCTCCTTGCAGCACTGACTGAAGGCTAGGACAAGAGGGAGGAAGAAAGCACAGGGAGGATTAGAGGGTTAAGGCCTCCCCACCCCAACGAAGACAAAAAAAAAAGTATACTATTTTATGAACAGGTTATGAGCAGGCAATGAACAAACAGGTTATGAACAGGTAATGAATAGGCAATGAACAGGTGATGGTGGAAGAGTTTGCGCTGGTGTTATAGGTTGTATTAAAAACAATGGGATGGACTTTTGACTTTGGTGTGCAGAGGCCTTTGGACAGAGAGATGTCTATGAAGGCTTGTTAATGAAGGCCCTAATATTTAACTCCTTAAGGCAAGATATGTTCCCATGTAGGGAAGTCATGCATTGCACTTTTCTTTTTGTGCCATTTATGAGCAACATGTCATTTTCACAAAAAAAGAGACAAATAGAAAAACGGTCTTGACATAAAACTAGTACCCCTTTTAGATCAACTATTGTTAATAGGCTACCTTCACGATCCAAATAACGGGGAACCACAAGGGAACTGAAACACGAGCCCACAAAAATAATGCATAATAAGGGAAGGAAGTTCTGTTGGCTAAACTACAGGCCCTACATGGCCACCTGCTTGTCTGACTGTGGCCTTCAGTGACTTAACCATAAAAACACCTACGCTTGGCATACTGCACACACTGTGAAGCTCCCACCCATACTGCTTGCACCCATACATGTGGCTTATAATTGGTCGCTGATGGCTTATCAGATAGCCCCATGTTTCTCAGGCAACTCAAAATAAAAGCTGGCTGGCAGCAGACTTCCCTCGTGCATCTGAAATAGGCCTTCAAAAATAGCTTCCGCTATGTAAAAGTTTTGGCACCCCCAAAATCATCATTACAGTTAAGAACTCTTAAGAGCTGTTCACAACTAAAACGCTCGCTGAACATTTCAGTTTGTGACATTTATTGAATGATTCTTTCACCTTACTGTTTACATTTTATTTAATAAAAAAAAAAATATCTGACCCTTTGGATGTTGTTCTGAAGAGACACCTAATTCCTACACTTGTCGCATTTCCAAGGGATCCTCCAGGGCAAAGTTAACATTGGCGTTGGAAAAAGGTGACACCAGTGAGATTTCACACAAACTTAGCTCTTTCTAGACGGAAGGTGTAGGTCGCAGTGTGAAAGAGCCAACGAGGAGTTCCGGGGCCCTAACCCTATTAGCGGCCTCTCCGCTACTCATTAATTAAGGCCTTGCATCTCAAAGCTAGCGTGAACCGCTTCCCGTAATTACTTTTATCTGAGTGATTATCCCGATACTTTTCATCTGTATGCAGACGAGATTGAGCAAAACCAATTTCAGCAGCCAGGATCCTGAGACTAATCTAATGACAAATCTAATATTGCCTGTCCCCAGACAAGCAAATACAAGCAACAGCATGTCACACTTGACCTGGCCCACATTATACATTATGCTGCATTGAAATACTAAGCTAGTCAAATGAGCAATGAGTGTGTTGTACAGAAACAGTGTCTTGGACAGAATCTGTTGTCTATCCTGCGCAACAGGGGTTATAGTGAAACTACAGATTATGTCTGTTTTTGGATGCTGGCTTCTTTTGGATGCTGTCTTTTTCATTCGTGTCGTTTTAATTACTATCTATGATACTGAACTTTGCTATAATATTTTAAACAAACAGTTCAACTTATTTCCTACATCTGCTATTCCATTCCATAAATTGACATTGTATACTTCGATATTTGAGCTAATTAACTGCAGGGTGAAATTTCCCAAATTTTTTGCTATTTTCTGGAAAAATCCAAAAGGTACATGTCATTTTCTGTCCCTTCAAAGAAATCTGCCTCATTCCGCTCCTTCATCATTACAATAATTTCTCTCTCTGTCTCTCTAAGCTCAGAAGGCTCAGCAGCTGAGGCGCTACCCAACACAAGCATAGTCAATTAATTCTCACCTGATTATGCGCACACAGCCATTCAAACTCAATCATGTCTTCACTGGAGCAGAAACTCTCGTTTCAAATGTGATTCGCAGATTAAGCAAGCCTGACGGCTCACAACAAAGACTAGTAACCGAGAGGAGGACCGACAACAAATAAATAGTCATTGTCAGGGTAAAATCTGATTAAATATGCCCTTCACATGACATTAGTTAAGGAATAAAATATATTACAAATGTGAGGCTTTGGTGGAAAAGACTAGTACAATTCCAAAAAGTACTACAATTCCCAACTGTTACTATAGCCATATTTCTGTCAACACAGACAAATCGTATGTCCTTGTGTGAATCCACTAATGTCTAAAATTCCATGGCTTCAATGGATTCACTGGCTGTCAACCATATTATGGTTCTAAAAATCACTCTGAAACTGATTCCAATATTATTGTTGTTATAGTTTGTGGTGTGGACGCGGTCATTCCTGTCGTCATTCATGTCGTTTAATGTGTAAACGGCCCTTAAAGCCGATTCTAAACAGCACTCTGTAAGGTACTAGGCAGGAAGTACACTACCGTTTAAAAGTTTGGGGTCACTTCAAAATGTTCTTGTTTATGGAAGAAAAACACTTTTTTTCCAATTAAGATGACTTAAGTAGAAAGTCAAGTGGGAGGCAAACTCCGCAAGAAGATAAGTACATTAAAAAGAAAGAAACTGACGCTTCACAGGTCCTCAACTGGCAGCTTCATTTAGTAAAACGCAAAACGCCAATGGCAACATCTACAGTAAAGAGGCGCTTCCAGGATGCTGGCCTTCAGGGCAGAGTGGCAAAGAAAAACCCATATCAGAGACTGTCCAATAAACATAAAAGATTCAAATGGGCAAATGAACACAGAAATTGGACAGAGGAAGATTGGAAAAAAGTGTTATGGACGGACTAATCAAAGTTTGAGGTGTTTGGATTACACAGAACAACTGAAAAGATGCTGGAAGAGTGCCTGACGCCATCTGTGAAGCAAGGTGGGGGTAACGTGATGGTCTGGGGTTGCTTTGGTGCTGGTAAGGTGGGAAATTTGTTCAGGGCAAACAGGGTTTTGAATAAAGAAGGCTTTCCATCCATTTGCAATGCCATACCATACCCTGTGTACAGCGCTTGATTGGAGCTAACTTCACAACAAGACAATGACCCAAAGCAAACCTCCAAATTGTGCAATTACTATTTAGAGAAAAAGCAGGCAGCTGGTATTCTATCTGTAATGGAGAGGCCAGTGCAGTCAGTGGAAACTCATGTGGAAAATAAAAGTGTGACTTTTCATGGAAAACATACAATTGTCTGGGTGACCCTAAACTTTAAAACAGTAGTGTGTATATATTTCAAAGATGCTACAGACCTAGGCTGCTACACTAAAGTAAGACAGGTGAAAATATATACTCCTTAAGGTTTCTGCCTTTACTCATAGACCTCATATTACCTAACAGTCAGATTCTTGTTCACAGAAACAGGGAACAATCAACCACTGAGCTTGGCATCTGCAGAGGCTGAGGTGTGAAAATGAGGGGGCCGCTCTGCCTGATGGGTTAGTGGGGGGTTGGGGATGTTTCCGTCCACACGCTCCCATCACCACCAAACCCTCCCCTGCAAAACTTAAACTCCTGCTTGATCTCGGCTGTTGCGTTCTGGTGTGGTCTTTGATGACACAAACAAAAAGAACAGCACTCAAAGCTCGTCACCGCAACCCTAACACATGGGAAAAACAGACAGACAAACTGGGCTTCTGCTACAGATATGGCAAGCAGCATGAAACAAAAACCATATGGCAGGGCTTCTCCAACCCCAATAGACTTACTGCCTGATAACTTCTCATTGTTTAGTTTTTAGCAATTCAATTAGCAACCAATGATTTTGACTGTGGCAATCAAACAATGAGTTAACCAATTATCTGATTTTAATCGGATTAACCCAGCTGATAAACTTGTCAATGAAAATGTCATGTTAAGCTTTAAAAGAGATGTATCATCATTTATGCCTTCTAAACGGACTCTCAAAGGGCATGTAAGCCTTAAAGGTGCTCTAAGCGATGCGACGAGTTTTTAGGACTAAAACTTTTGTTGTTACATACAGCAAACATCTCCTCACAATCTGCTAGCTCACTGTCCCCTGAACACACTGTAAAAAAACGCGGTCTCTGTAGACAGCCCAGGCTCCACAAACGGCTAAAAAACACAGTGGGCAAACCTAGCATAACAAACGAAACGAAACATAACAAAGATTGTTGCAGCCAATAAACGACAAGAAGGATTTGGAGGAGGGGTTGGGTGGGGGTTGCACGTTCATGAGTCTTTCAGGAAGCATGGGAGGGAGCGCTTAGAGCGCCTTTAAAGAAGGGCTAAGCAATGTTTTTTTCTCTCACAAGCTCCCTCTAAAGACCGCTGTATTGCATTGTATTGCACTGCATTCTATTGGAGGCGGTCCGCGCTGCTGAACATTGCAAGTGCTGTATCTACCGCTATAGGCCACGGTGGTGCATTTTACACCATTCGTTCGCTGTGTAATCACTACTTTTAGCATCCTAAACAGTATGAAACGGATTAACTAAATGAAAAATGTTGCATAGTGGGCCTTTAACTGAAAACAAGGCCAACTGATTAGTCTGAGAGACTGTTCATGTAGAAGTGGGTTGTACTGTTGCTGGCCACAAAACAGTTTGCATAATATTTGTTATAACAATAAATTATGATATGCTACCGAAACATACCTGCAACATTTTCTGCACAACGCTCCTTTGCCTTCTCCCTCATCATCTTGGGTATCAAAACATCTGTTTCCACATGGCGCAACACAGGTTCTTCTGTAGCTGAAAAACAGCAATGGTAGAATGCAGCATTTACTGGCAATTAACAACTGGTCATCACTGTAACAGCGACACAGCCCTAGTAACAATGTAAAGGAAAAAAAAGTGTGAAAGAAAGGACAGGTGCAGACCATGGGCACAGAATGCAACGTTATTTAACAAAATTGCAGCTGTATTCCATAGATTAGAGATAGCAAAAGTACACACTTTAAATACTCAAGTACAAGTGAATACTTTATCCAATAAGGTAAAAGTGTAACTACTGCCTTGACTTCCTTACTCAAGTAAAAGTGAAAAGCACAAGTACAAAATTTAAAGTAGGCTACAAAAGTAAAAATTTGCTTAGCTTGTTTAAAGTACATTTTGACTAATAAACTAGGCTACTGTAACATTTAGTAAAAATTATTTAATTCGAGTAATGGTAGGCTATATCTAAAAAATAACTAATAGGCTATTCAATTTCGAAAATGTAGGCTGTTAGGCTATTGTCAAAATGGAGTGCGTAAACGTTCTATATAGCCTACCTCCCAATTATTTTTAGCAGACAATTATAGACACCTAATAATGTTATTTGTACCAGACAGTTTATTTGTATTTATAAGTTAGTCCATTCTTATCTCTGCATGGAACAGCACCTGACTGCTGGCTGACTGGACTAAACGTTTAACACATGCAAGAGTAACTATTACTGTCAATTGAATACTGAAAGATGCATATCATCATGACATAGCCCAAGTTTGTATAATCATGTTTGAGCAAGTAACTATAACGTTAACGTTTCCGAGGACGAGGGAACTAGCAAAGGGAATATTAAGAGCTCAACCAGAACAAATGACATGGTGGAGTATTACCAAAGCTAGCACACAGACAATTGTTTCAGGCTACGGTACATGACATTGAAGTGCTCGCTTCACTTCATGATTATGACCATGGGTGCATGGTCACTTGATGTTAGACTTTCGCTAATGCTAAAGCTGACTGCTAGGCTACATGCGAACTCACGCTAACGTTACCCCTGATTCCAGCTTTATGTGGTTGATTCAAATATGCATTCAACTGGCTATGTTACGACAAATTAGCCAAGGACATGACGGTGTGTGTGTCGCTTTTGACACCAGCGAAAATACCTTGCTGTGACGCTTCCATTGTGAAAAGCTGTTTCATGTGTTTCAAAGCGCTTACAAAACAGTGACTGTCCTTCCCTTGGTTGACCTATCACAACCAAGAAAATCCAGCCCCGACATACGTACTTCCGCTGACGAAGAAGACACCCCCACCCCCAGCCAAGCGCAGTAGAAACTTAAAGGTGCTCTAAGCGATGTGACGCGTTTTTAGGACTAAAACATTTGTTGTTACATACAGCAAACATCTCCTCACAATCTGCTAGCTGCCTGAACCCCTGAACACACTGTAAAAAAAAACGCGGTCTCTGTAGACAGCCCAGGCTCCACAAACGGCTAAAAAACACAGTGGGCAAACCTAGCATATCAAACGAAATGAAACATAACAAACATTGTTCCAGCCAATAAACGACAAGAAGGATTTGGAGGAGGGGTTGGGTTGGGTTGGGTTGGGTTGGGTGGGGGTTAGTGCTGTGAGTCTTTTAGGAGGCATGGGAGGGAGGGGGAGGAGGGAGCTATCCTCCGTTTTGTTTGACAATACTTCGAACGTCAACAAGAAGTGACATCAAACACAATCGCTTAGAGCGCCTTTAAAATGCATGAAGTATTGACCAAATGATAATGAGGGAGACAAACGTTTTCATAGTTCTGCATTGCAAAATAGGCTACTAGACGGAACTTATGCTGCGCACATTCTCTCTCTCCCTAGCTGCTCTATCTCACTGTCACTGACTTTTAGGTTGCCTGTAGTAACCTCTAAATAGGCATATGGGTGACTCGCGAAACGTCCGGGAAATTTGGCACATCCACATTTAAAAACTTGGCATCTTAGTAAAACTTAGCTATTTGGCATCTTAGCTAGGTTTACACCAATAGCCTAATCTCCACATATACCGTTTTGCTTTGAAATGTCTTCACCTAATCTGGAATGTCCTTTCCATGTTAGTAGACTACCAATTTGCATTTTCTACACCAATTTAACATTGAAATGACAGTTGCACAAATGGACTTCCAATTTCATTCTGTAATGTAGCCTTTTTGAGTAGGGCCTATGTTTAATGCCATGAATGCCACCTGCAAATTGAGTCAACTCCCCACTGATTTAGATAGTGGCTGCACTTGGTGTTGGTGTGTTTATAATGCAGTAACCCTAAACCAAGTTTTCAATGTTATTGTAGGGTAGACTATGTTATGTTAAAATAAACATTATTTTGTCAAAACGAATTTGTATGTTTTTTAAAGATCTTACTGTTCTGTTCACTGGTCATTAAAAATGTGCTGCCGAGCTTAGGCCTGCTGTTTTTGGTTTTAGTTTTAAAATGTGGCCTAAAGAAAAGTGAATTGCTGCCCAGCTTAGTGTGAGTTCTTGGTATCAAAATGGTCAGAATTAAAATGTAACTGAATAGCCATGGCCTTGTGTTTTAATTCGGGACCTCTTCATTTCCAAGACTACATCAACTGGGGCAGCCCTTAACAACTGTAGTGACATCTCAACAAATAATACAGATCCACAGATTGATGTAAAGAAATACGATTTACAGCATTGCTGTGAGTGAGGGTAGCAAAGAAGACAGACAACTGTAAGTATTGCAAAAGAAAAAAACTACATGTCTGCCAAAGTCACAAAAGGATAAGGACTTGAAAGCAACAGCATTGTTTGTAAGTCTCTTTAACACCTGCATTGCTGTACCTTAACCAGAGTGCAAGACTTCACAGAACTATGAACTTTAACTTCAACCACCAAAGCACATAGGATGTTTTTGATGTTGCCGTTAATCGCCCCAGGAACACCACAAAATAACATCAGTGAGACAACAGCTGCATCTCTCTGTTCACTTGTTGTGTGGCCGTCTGTCACTAGGCCATGCATGACCTTTTTATTTTTCTCAATCCACTCTGATGAGACTTTAAGCGTAGTTGTCACTTTAGCTAGCCACAGATTGGCTGGTAAAAGTTTTCCACTAGCAAGGGGTTTAGCCACAAGATCATTTATAGAGTAAAAAACAAAAACGCTTGTTTGTATAAAACACACAGGGACTCCTGAGTAGCTGACATGCTAGTATGTCTCATTTCCCCGATTGTATATTTAGAGTTAAAGAACCATGTGAAATGCAGCAATACAGTGTAGAAATAGCCTCTTTTTTCAGTTTTTAATGTAATGAAAACACACTGATTATGCATAATAACAATAACATCACATAAACAATTATATTTAGTAAAAAATAGTTCTTCAATGAGCACTTCAGCAACAGTGTGTGTGTGTGTGTGTGTGAGAGAGAGAGTGTGTGTGTGTGTGTGTGTGTGTGTGTGTGTGTGTGTGTACACGTTTGGAATGTGTCCTTATCTTGTCTTCTTGGATCTTCGATTCTTAGAGGGCACTCTGGTCAAGTGCCCATCTCAGTAGGGGGGCACCATGGTAGCACCTGCCAGAAACTGTGCACCTCTGTGTTTAGTTTCTTTCCATCTGACACCATGGTGTGGGCGGCGGGTGTCACAGGAGAATTTAATAACAGCGCATCACCCACTTGTCAGGGTTTTTGCCAAAGCCTGGACTCTGACCCGGAGAGTCCAATATACCCTAACAGCAGGTGACCATGAACCTGGCAGAGGGAAGGTTAACAAAGTTAAACCCTCTTATTGCATGCTTCACTGGCCAGGCCAACTGTGTCCCCCCTTGCCTATCCTTCCAACTGGCTGTGGGTGAAGGACGGCATGGCTCCCATGGCCAAATGTTACCAGGAGCAGCACCTTGTGCAGCTTGGGTTAAGTGTTCACAGTGAAGTCACTGACTTCATAATCAGGAAGGTAAGGAGAAACAGATGGCCATGAGAGGAGGAAACTGCTGTTTATTTGGAGTAAAAACATCACAATTCAGGATGATTTTTATAACACAGACTATTAGCATTGGGACCATTATTCTGTAGAATTCCTTTCACAGACAAATAGAATGCAGAAACAGTGCTCAAATGAAAATGAATGGGCTAGGTGTAGTCTTTTGGCACAATACGTAAAGCCTTAGCAGATGGGACTTTAGATCCAATATTTTATGGTGAGGATGCCACAGTTGGGGAGCTAGCACCCTCAGAGCCTAAACTATGCAAAGGCAGTTTGATTAGAGCCAAAACTAATATTGTTTTTTTTAAGCCATATTCATGTAAGGCATGGCAAAATACTAGAGAAATACTAACCAAAAATAACATAATGACTACTCAAAAAGACTGTTGCATCTTTAAGAGATACATAAGATTCCATTAGAATAATTATGCACAATGTGTCTTTTTGCATTCCTTTTGCCACTAGATAGATAGATAGATAGATAGATAGATAGATAGATAGATAGATAGATAGTCATTGTAATAAATCAACGACTGGTTTCTATCATCATTAATCATTAAATGTTTAACAAAAAAATCTAGAAATTCTATAAGCATACAAGAGGTGTAAATACTTTTTGTTAAAGTTTCTGTTTCATTAAAAACATTTTTATAAAATTGAAGGCAATGTTTCCATTTAATAAAAACAAAAAATACCATGAAATCTTTTTATCTCTTTTGTGCACAATATTTACAACAAAAAAAACCTTCTGTGCACAGTGCACAAGAGCAAAGAAGTCACAAATCTCTAGACAAACTTAACATGACTCACTTCCAGTAGAGGTAACAGATTCACAAACACTTCTCACTCTCAGACAGACATTTCTTCACCCCTAAAGTGTTTTTTTTTTCTCTCTCACTCTCTCTATCTCTCTCTTCAGATTTGGGTTTAGTGAGCTTGATCAAACCTCTTGTGACAGGAGAGGTGTGACATGTCTGATGAGTACACTGTAAGAGACACTTTCCATTTCTCCTCTCCAGACGTCTCTCGCACCAGGTACTCCTCATGTCTCTGCATCATGCTGCTAATTGATCTCCCTTTAATTAATCCTCTTAGAGTGTATTACTCAGAAAGACATTGTCCCATATAGCAGTCAGACAGCAAACATTATTACAGACATGCAGAGCCTGCATGCAAACACCTATCCCGAAAAAACTTACCAAGCATTTGAAGCATCAGAGAAAACACATTTTAATGCATATACAACCTTATCAATAACTGTATCAACTGTAAGTTCACAGATTAATATAACTTAATATGGATAATATTACTTCTTATAATGTGTTATGGTGTATTAACTATTACAAAAACAATTAAATAAGTAAAACAGAATTCTCTTGCAGATTCTTGCAGAAGTTCCACCTGCGAGGGCCTCCAGGTAGCACCCTGAGTTTGATCACAGTGACCCTCTTCATGACCATGCCCACCACGCTAACATGCCCTCTGAAGAGCAGCAGCTTTTGTTTATCTTGGCTCCTCGCTGGCCCTGGCGCCCTGGCGGTGTCAGGAAGCATTTCCTCTCAACCAAGTGAGGAGCTGCCACAGAGCCGCAATCTGGACCCGCTTCTCAGGCGAGCAGAACCCTTTGACACCGTGGTTTTTAATTAAAATTACATTATGAGTAATCAACCGGAAGAGCACAAGGGTGGGGTGGAGAAATAGAGGGGCAACAATGGATGGATGCAGGGCTATCTCTCTGTGTGTGTGTGTGTGTGTATGTGTGTGTGTGTTTGTATTTATTTGATTACAGATCTATACAAATGTATGTTTTGCCCATGTGCTTTGGATAACAAAAACTAGTTGTTATGAGTCGCTGGTTTCATTTTCATAATTTAATACCATAGTTATGAAGTTCTCGATGACCAGCATAAGAATATACAGTATTCAGCCAACCAAGACATAAAGCCTATCAAAAGAGATTCGAATTAGTATGACAAAGTCAGAAAGTCAGAAAAGTGATTATGAAAATGCTTCAGAGTGGTAGTCACAGAATGTTCTCAGCGAGGATTCTCTCTGGTGAAGAAGATGAAAAGAGAAATCAAATCATGAACAAAAGACCAGAGGAGGTGTCAGTTCCTGTATGTAGTGTCACTGTTTGCTTTTTTTTTAGGTTTTTGCCGTCTCTTAGCCGCCCTCGGCACCCTCACGCTGCCAGATGATGTGAGGACCCTAACTCCTGGGTAAAATAGGCTTGAAGAATAAGACACCCTGTTCTTCAGAGAGCCATTCTAATAAAGATCACATGTCCGTTGTGGCCCAAGGTGCCTTTGAAACCTCTCTCAGGTACAAACCTGACATGTCCTGAGACCTTTTCTGTTTCTGTGCCTCCCGTAAGTTAAGACACCATCCCCTCAAGGGGGTCTTTGGTATGTTAAAAACTGTGAAGTGACAACCTGTGAGTTCATCTCCCCTAGGTACACTAGAAATTGAAAGCAATGCAATTGAAAATAATTTTTAAATGCACCAATAAATTGTACAGCAAAAGCAAGACATTTCAGAAAAACTCATGCGATGTGAGTAAAAACTAATAAAATAGTCCTAATAAATGCAGTTCAAATTGTCCCTTTTTTTAAAAGGTTGTATTGCTGAAAACATATATTTTTGAAGACTGTGTGATTTTGAAGACTGTTTTTTAAGAACTAAAAAACATTAAATATTTGTTACTGTAGGTTGTCATTTACCATATATGTCATCACACAATGTGATGCAATGAGCTTTGTGTGCGTGTGTGTGTGATATTGTATATAATCTCAGAAGGTCTAAGTGACACTGACATGTGTGAGTCAGTAAAAAGAAAAGCAGGAACTGACATGAGGTTGGCAGCAAAAAGTTGAAAACTTGGATGGTCTCTATCTGGGATATTGAGGACAAAATGTTAATATGACTCTTACATGAAGCAAAAAAAGAAAAAATTCACCTCCCCCCAAAAAAGACCATACAAAGACCCCTTGGTTCCCCCTCGAGTGCACTCACCAACATAATTATAAGCTTTATAAAGGCTCTTCCCAGCAAAAAAGTCAGAAGAAAGCTACCCAAAGAATGGCTGAAAGTAAATTACTTCTGTGACCTGTCTTTATGCTCCTTTATTAAGAGGAAGAGGAGGATGTTCGTCTTCAGGAGGAGGCAGCACAGGCCCCGGCTTGCACAAGGCAGGCAGCCGGAACAAGGACGTCCATTCAGTGTCCTCAGTGGGTTTTTTGGGGATGTTCATTAAGTCTCCCTCCCATGTACTGGCCGAGTGGTTGTTCATTACTTGATACCACTCTGATGTGTTAAAATGGAGAGGCTACAAAAAGATGAAGACAAGGAGGAGGAGGAGGAAGAAGAAGATGCCATGGATGCTCTGAATAGAAGCCCACAAGCTCAAACACCATCACAGAGAGCATCTAATCAATTGTTACATTTTGTTCACACTCTGTATCTCCAATGCTATAAAAATACCTTTTGGTTTGCTGCTTTTTGCTTTTTTTTTTAGCCTGAATGCTTGAATCGGGTTAATTACCAAAGAGAGAAGTCTTTTACCTGTTGAAAAGGTATCTTTTGGGGAAGCAACTTGCTACTAGCAACAAATGCATGGAATTGAGGAAAAGGCAGCGTGGGTGAGAGAGAAAAAGAAAGACGGAGATGGAGGAAGGGACGAGCCTTTCAAATCTTTAATGAGAGCTGCTGTAAGAGGTGTCTTGAAAGCAGGAAAAGAGGAGCCAGAAATCTATTAGTATTTTATCCATCAAAAATGTCATTGTGATTGAGACACTATAGGGTCTGTCAGTATCCCATTGAGAGTGGACCTTATAATGCACCAGACTGGCCATCTATGTCTTTCAGAAGCAGAGAATGGCTTCTGGTGGCTTTCAGACCTGTGAGTGTAGTTGTATCTCTTTGTGTATGTCTGCTTGCCTGTGTGTGTGTGTGTGTGTGTGAGAGGTACTCTGACAGGGACCAACAAGAGACCCAAAAATACGCCCCCAAAACAAACTGCCCATCACACCTCTCTCAGCATGTTAACGTGTGAAAACATCTACAGCCATTTACAGTTTCAGACAACACATCAGATTTTGCTCCATGTTTTTGCCTTAAGGCAAGTCAGTTGGCAGGCAAAGGGTCACCAACATTACTGCCCCCCTTTTCTTTGTCACTTCGGCCATCTGTTAAATGGATGGACATCCTCCACCTAAAACAGTGGGCACTAAAACCGTCAGATACCCATTAGGGCAACGAGTGACACGAACGTCAGGTATTCAAAAAGTTCAACAGTTTAGTTTTAAATATAGTTTTTACTGCTATCCCACACAATGAAGGCCCCCTTTATTTCCCCAAAAGTAAGGCAATAAAAATGCATCACACAGTAAAATATACTCTTGTATTTTACAACATAACAGCTTTAAGCATAACCTGATTTAATCTGGACAATATAAATTAGCCTGCAATATATTTTCTACATTATTTATTCATTGTTAATATGATGAAGAGTGATGAACTCTTTTTTATAAAATTAAGCGTTTCAGTATAATTTGTTTTGGTGATCTCAGGTAGCCTTATCCAAATTTGAAAGTTGAAATTAGCTAATGAGCACAGTAATAACCTACGAGCAGGCTTAAAGATGGAGAAAAAAAGTATACAGTTAAACAATTAAAGCAATGTTATTGCACCAAGGCAGCATTATGACCGTTTTTGCATATGTAAAAATCCTTTGCAACTTTTTCGGCTGCTCATTGTCATTCCAAGTCTTCCTCTTTGTGCTATCATAAGTAGATATATCAGTAGAGGACTGCTCCTGACTCCATGGCGACCTTCCTCTGCCCAATGTGCCCCCCCCCCCCCCCCACACACACACACACACACACACTCACCCATGCCTCCTCCCCAGACAACTCACCTCCCCCACACTCGTGTCAAAGAAGTGAGAAGTAAGACGGCTTCAGATCTATTAACACTTTTGAGGCGAGGGTGTGACAGAGGGGCCACCACAGATGTAGCGTGTGTGAACGCTTCCACCATCACCAGGGACCAGGCTGCTGGCAGAGATGATGTGTGTCTGTGTGTCTGTGTGTGTGTGTGTGTTTGGGGAGAAGGTTTTGTAAATCTGAGGCGCTAGGAGGAGTGGAAGATGAGGTGGGTAAACTATATTCACTTGCCACAAACAGCTTCAATATATTTTGGGGTTGTAAAAATTGTGTGTGTGTGTGTGTTTTGGCATGTTTATTTATGCATGCGAATACAAGATATATTCCTATGCAGGACTGCTTGACAATGGTGAACCAGCAGTAAAAATGGTTTAATATTTTTTGAATGACAGTCCCTCCATGCATATAGGATACATCCTCAACACCCCCTGGTTTCTTCATAGATAAACTGAGTTTAGCCTCAGAAGTGTCTGAGGTCCAAAGGAAATGTGTTAAATTATACAGTGAGATTTTTTCTAAAAAAAAAAAAAAAAAAAAAGTGACAACAGAATCAGGAGGTAGAATGCAGGCAGGGGGTTGGACAAGTGTGATGTGAGACAATTGCAATCTGTTTCTTGGGATATTCTCTGACTAAGTGCTTATTTGCAAGTCCTCCTTTCTGTTTTTGACCTGATTTTGCTATTTGAGTTATTGGGTCCAATAATATTAATAGAATCTAATTGGTTCATTGTATATAATCATATATATATATGCTCAGACTAATCTCAACATGGCAAACTTTGTCTGGGCACCCTTGCTGGAACTGAGAGAAGCATCTTATGCACTGCTACTATGAGAAAGACATTCACAAACCATGACATGATGTCATATGACATACATAATAACCGGATTGTCCTTCCCAGTAACCACCTCGTGCTGTGTTTGCTTCTCTTAAACCATTTCTCATGTATCACATTTACACCACTGAAAATTGGAGGCTCTATATTAAGTTATATTATTATTAAGACTATAATGTCTGGACAGGTTCAATAATCTGTCTGTAAAATGTAAGAAGAAAAGTACAGTACAAAGCGTAGTATAGATTGGGCATGGTCACTTTCCAAGACAAATCTGTTAACCATGATACTGAAGGCTATCCAGGCCTTCGCCAGAGACAACTTGAATACAGAGTCAGAAACATGCCACACACCTAAATATTATAAACTTATAGATGAAATTATTATGGATGTATTGGGATTATCATGATAAATTGAAACAACAGCACAGGTTTACAGGCTTTCAGGTTCACAGGTTCAAAGGCTGTGAAATAACATGATGGAGACTGATCCAATTTCAGAGTCCGTTTGACAAGAGTAAGAACTAGACATGATGAATTTCCAACATAGTTCATTAGGAAACCAAAGTCTCTGTCACACTCAATAACAGATTCATGGTGCATTTCTGCATTAAAACTTCACATAAAGCCGATTAATTACCTCGGGCTTAGGTTTGTTTGCATACAATGTGCCTTAGTGAAAAATAAAGAGCTTACATATTACCTCTGGGAGACTGGTAAGCTGAGAAACCAATAAATCAATCAATGGATGAAATGAACCTTGCCTACATTTGCTACAGTGCATGCACCAGGAACTAAGATTTCAATCATCTTCAGAATAACAATAGCAGACAAAGATAGAGGGAGCTCTAAGCATATTGTTAATCCTAACGTGATAGGAGACTCAGCATATTTTCAAAGGGAAACGGCTAAGTACACTTGTAGGGCATATCTACACATTGGCTCTGGCTGATGGGGGTTCACGAACCCTTTGTTGACTGATAAATAAATGTCTGAGAAATAATAAGTAGCCTACTGCTCTACAGCCTACTGATCTTCACATTTACACACAGAATTGTCACAATAACGAGCATGTGTAAAATCTCAGTCACCTAAACAATCTATATACTAAAATACAGCAGCATTCCATGAACACTTGAACACATGAACACAGAGAGACAGACACAACACACACACACAAAGGATCTTTTCAGAAATCTGTTGTATGAGGTTAAAAAAACTATTTTATAAGATACATTTCATAAGATAATCCATTTACATTTTCATGAATGTGATGAAAAAAACATGAACATAAACAACAAATCCTGTGTTTTTATGTATGTGAGGGGAGGAAGTAGCACTTTGCTGTATAAGACAGACAGTCCAGTAACATACTCTGGCACAGAAGTTTTTTTCCACAGCTCAGATGGGGCGATAATGAGCGAGTTGTGTCATACAGTATCGGTCCTGGCAGTGACTGGAGGAGTCAACCAACTCAGCTTCCTGCTCATCCAACATCAGAAATCTCCAGTCTCCCATCCTGTGAGAGAATTTGAAGCCTTCTAGTTTGTTTAACAACGCTGCAGCCCGAAGACGCTCCTTAGTGTGGCTCCACTGGAGTTCAGTAACATGTAAATGTTGTAAAGTGTTGAGTTACTCCACAGACATGCTTTAGTGCTTTAGTGCCTAGTAGTCTGAGTTAAGTTTTGGTTATTTAAAAATGATATATCGTTAGGCACATGTCAGTCAGCAGATTTTTAGTTAAGAACGTTCTGCTCATATGCACATCTTGGTACCTTATTAAATGGCTTGACGACCAGTTAAATCTATGTGTGCTTTGTTTCAAGTGGTTGTCACATTGAATCAGTGACTTTAGAAGGGCGTCACAAACAAAACGATACTATCAGCATCTAATTATCAAATGGGGATGGGTGTAGTATGTATGGACAGGCAGAAGAAGCACTCCATGGGATAGCTGGAACGTGACCGTTCACCAACTGCCCCCACGCTGAGGACCAAATGTGATGGTTCACTCCTGCTGCTGCTCTTTACAGGAGAATGGACTGAACCATAAAAATACTCTGAGGGGGTAAGAGGGGGAGGAGGTCACTAAAGGCCTTGACCTGCTGGTGTCCAAATCCCCTCCAACCTGTTCTGGGGACATTTTCTGTCGGCAGGTGTGTACTGCAGGTGCGCCTACCTGCTCCTGTTTCCAACTGCACCAAAGATGCATGAACTAGAAAAAAAGCTATTTTTCTCCCTCAACACTCACCGTTTTACGACTCAGTGCTTTTCCTAATTAGACATTTGGAAGGGTGGAGGTCAGGTTGGGGGTTTTTAACGCTTGACAATTCTGTGAAATCAGGTACTCCAAAAAAAAAAAAGAACTTGCCAACGGTCTTCCTGCCATGGCAGAGCGCAGACTGCTGGTGTGGTTGGCACGGCAACTGTGCCAGGCCTTCTGCTATGGCAGGAGCAGAGTGGCCAGAGCAGTGGCGGGCGAGGTCATCGGCACTTTCTCCCTGCCGGAGAACGCCACAGGGCGGGGTGGCAAGGCATCAGATTGGTATTTTAGACGTGTCAAAAAGAAAGCGCAGGGGAACCACAAAAGCGTAAAGCAAACTAACACCCTCCCACTCTGAAACTCTCTGCCTGACTACCACTTCCAATAATCAAACCCCCTCTGACACTTCATACCCACACATCTTTAGATAAGAGTCCACACTCAGCATGGGACTTGGGATGTTAATAAAAAATAAATAAACCCAAAGAGCTGACTAATAATTCTACTCGCACAAAAAGGTTGTGCAAAAATAGATCAGATTTGGCCAAATCCTTACTATCCAACCACTAAGCTGGAAATCTTTGCTCTTTATGTTGCAGTTCACCCATCACAGTGGGTATCACAGGTTCGGGTGGTTTTGAGCACCTGACGACAGCGTGTAACAAACAGGCAATGCACAGTCATATTTTCCAATTCAGTGGATCAGCCTGAAAATGATAAGCACCCCTTCTATGTGATCCCAGTGCAGTGATGTATTCTGAAATAACTGAGATGATTAAAAAAACAAAACAAAGAAAAAATATTACAGACTCAGCATAATGTCGCTTATCATGTGAGTGTACAACATTCTCAGAGAAATCAAAACAAAATGCTTCATGGTCTGGTAAAGTTCTAAATTGGTTAAAGAACAAAAAAAATGTTGTCTCTCTGCTAGTTATCCTCACAGCACAGCAAGGTTCAAATTAAAGGTGAGAAAACATATAGGCCTGCTTTCTCCACCTATTTTATGGGGCCGACAGCATACAGTATGTAACACTCATGTCACAATGTCATCTAATCATTATGAAGATTTATAGGCCTATCAAGACCTCTCTTGATGTGCTTTACAAAAGTTATACTTAGTTAAAGAGAAACATCTATGTGTTAAAGAAGGAAGCCCTGTGAAAGTGCTCCAGTTTAACCAACAGTCCAATTTCTATAAATACGTAGAATCGTTTAAAAACATGGAATGGTCTACTTATAGGGTGCCCTGCTGTGGTTATTAATGATACAAAGTGGGCCTACTTAAGGTTAGATCTACTTTAGATTGGGAGTATCTTCCATGACACAAGATGAATAATAATTCTATAAAATGATTTTTTTAATCTTATACTGAGTATATGACTGAAATTAAAATAAAAAAACACTTATAAGTGTAACATTTCATGGTCTATTGCCATGGCAGGAGGTTTGATTTGATAAGATTTGATCATGGGATTATAAAAAGACAGAATGCATTCTTTTCAGTAGCTGTGTTTAGTGCATCACAAAGAGAAACGACATGCGAAACAAGCCACAAATCACACATCCTCCGATTCAGTTGTTTCAACATGAGATGTGAATGTGAGATGGCTCATCCGTTCTCTCAGTCTCTCATACACACACACACACACACACACACACACATCACAGCTTGCTTTTTTCACACCTTAAAAAAAATGACTCATTGCACAAGCAAATGCGAACGTCACTTTCAGGTGCGTTGAGGCCAACACGAGAAAAATTGAGAGTAAATCAATGTGAGACACCTGATTATAAACTAGTGTTTACGGTTTAGTCCGCAGCAGTAGGTTCTTGTCTGTGTCCACAGCGCTCAGTGATGCCTGTGTGTATGGAGGAGACCCATATTGCTTCATTAATGGCTGTCTGCCTGCCCTCCTGTCATTGGGAAAGCAGCAGAAATGTGTTAAAATTACACATTCGCACTCCTGACTCGCTGATTTAATCACAGCACAGCAGGGCACCCGTGGGTGGGATGATGATTTGTTTGTGTGTGTGTGTGTGCGTGTGTGTGCGTGTGTGTGCGTTTGTGTGTGTGTGTGTGTGTGTGTCTGTGTGTCTATGTGTGTGTGTGTGTGTTTGTCTGGATGTATGTCTGAAGTAAGTGGAAATTATTAACAAAAAATTTGTTAAAGGTATTTTTACCGAATTTCGAAGAGTGCACACACACTTATTCACACACAAACACACAAATACACACATGACTATCGGTGCATGTCTGTCGCATCCGACTGAATAACACCTTCTTCTTCAGTGTGACATAATCATAGAAAATAGAAACCCACTGACAACCTGCATGTGATGTTAGAGCAAGGAAGAGGGGACCAAACAGTTGGCTGTGCATTTTCACCCATCATGCTTATCAAACAGCAGAGAACTACATCCATCCCAGCCCATTAAGCCTTGGACCGCTTCCCTATTTTTTGCTCTGTTGATTATCGACTTTGACAACAATATGGTAAGACTTCCCTTCCCCTGTTGGGCAGGCTCTGGCCCTGGGCCATCCAAGGTCACTTGTAGCCCCCTGTTGACTAAAAAGGCCTGTGTTCAAAGGCCACTCAACACAACACTTACTTCCATTTTCTCAATTTTATGACACAGCAGGCTAGGTTAAATCAAATGATGTCCATTGAATAATTTAGCAGCATGAACTTACATGGTTGTTATATTTTGCAAGTTGACAGAGAGGAGAGGAAACACATTTCAGTAATGGGAGATATAAACAATATTGCACTTGTTTCACAAACATTTAGGTCGCTTTTATAAAAAAATTATTTTATCCCTAAATTGGACTCCAAAGGTTTAAATTCTTGAAGACCTACTTTACGGTAACCTGGCGGTTATTTTATAGGGGCGAGCACAAGCAAAACTCCATTCGTGACACCGGGAGCGCTACGTACAGTCACTTCACAGTTCCTCGTGGTGGAAATGGAGATTGGAGCTGTTCGCAAGCTTTCCGTTTCTGGTAGATCATGCAAGCATCGTGCATCAGACTAAACTGTCATACAGGCACTAATAACCACGGGGTAAGTAGACAATTGAACTAGACAGATAATTTTGCCTAGTAATGAATTAGAAGGACTTTCAGTCGAGTAACGGGGAAGGGAACACTTGGCATTCGATTAATTCAATCTGTTGACTTCGAAAGTGCTTCGAAAGAGACATAGTTTCTGTTCTGTTATCTGTGTTATTTGTTTTTACTTGTTTAAATAGCCAGGACCATGTTCTTTATAAAACTCGAAGATAGTGAGAAACCGTAGCTTAGGCCTATATGCCATTAGACTTTGGGTTTTAACAACATGATGAAAAAAATAATTTTTGTGTGACGTAAACATTTAGGAAAGCGTTTACTTTTAGGCATAATAGCATACACGAACTGTGTGCACTAGATAGGCTAAGTTAAAGTTGTATATTATGTGTAGGCTATGTACACTAATATAGTCCATTCAACTGAACATCAGTGATACCCTCGCAGTCACGTTTCACTCATCACATTTTTGTGATGTGTGCGTGGGTCAGTGGTGCTTAAATTATTATTACCACTATTATTTTAAAAATAATAATAATAAAAAAAAATAAAAAAAAAGTAGGCCTACTTGTGAAAAATAAAGATGTTTAGGCCTATTTCTAGACCAAATTGAGACCAACACAATCTAACGCAATAAAATTAGGCCACTAAAACAACGGCAGTAAATTAGATGGCCTATCCAATGCGGATCTCTGATTTTTGTTTGCAAAAGTAACGTTAGTTTAAGTGACCTTTCAAAAGTAGCCTGATCTAATGCGCAGCCTATCACCCAATAGAGCTATAAGCGTAATGAACCGTCGACTGTCTACCATGTCACAGTGAAATATTATTTAGCCTACATCAGTGATATCGCAATGGTGTGAAATAGCAAGGCAATTTTCTAAACGTCTGGTGTCATTTGTCGACTTCTTGGCGACCGTGATGGCAAGATGGTTAACCTTTTTCCAGCCCCGCCTTCGACTGTTAGAGCAAATTGGAATTGAGACCGTTCCAATTTAAGCATAGCCTACCTGGATTGTGTGTTATTGCTTGCACGTGAGAGTCTGGGCAGAGAGTTGAGTGGGAGGTGTGACTTGCGGCTGGTGCGAACCGTATGGAAAAATATTCCTGCTCTTGTGACTGAGGACACCGGTTTGCTTTTCTGTTCTCAGGTGCTGCTTTGGTTGTGTATAGGATGCAGCTAGGAGAGGGAGAACTGGATGACACTTCCATTAATCTACCCAAAGCGTTTTACCATTCGTCAAAAGAGAATAACAAAGACAGTCCTGCCCCCATACACGTAGATTTCCAAGAGGGTAATCGACAAGCCTCTCAGCCTAAGCAAGGAGTGAAATTTTTTTTATCCGAAACTGAACGTAACGAAATGCTTGGAGAAGGACAGAGCGATGCCCTCCCTCTGTCGAAGGCCTCTATCCAAGACCGAAAAAGTTCTGAGGATGACCCATCCGACAACAACAGGCTAGACGGGATTAGTGCCGATCGTTATTACATCTCGCCTTCCTCGCACCAAACACAAGATATGAACCCCTGTTCTCTGTTTCCTTACCCGGGTCAAGCGGGAACAATTTACGCAGGGTCCGATGGGACCAGGTATTCATCGTCGCTGCACTATAGCTCCGTTCTCCCATCCACGGGCTTCTCATCTCCCGTTTGCTCTGGACGTGGGCAGTGCGGCTCAGGCTACCAGTTCGCACAGGGTCCTGGCTGTATCTATCCGTCCTATCAAGGAAGTGGATCGGGTATTGGTTCCATGCCACTCTCGGGAACAGGCACTGGTCTTAGGGCTCAAGTGTACCTTTGCAATCGTCCTCTGTGGCTGAAGTTTCATCGGCACCAGACAGAGATGATAATTACCAAACAGGGCAGGTTTGTGGAAATGTTGTTTTTTTTTCTGTTTTTTTTTTTTTTTATTTTTTTATATAATGTTTAGACACATATTTATGGTCGAAAAATCCAAGACTATAATTATTTTTTTCTGTATGCTGTTACAATTAATTGCGATAAATACACATAGTTTTGTTTATTCAATTTCTTTATCTAAACTTTGCCAATGTGTGTATTTTTATTTTATTTAATTTGTTTATTGAATTTTGGGCAGGTTGATTAATTTCATTTTACCAATCGAATTTATGTATTTTTAATTCACATTTTTTTGTTTGTTTTATATTTTTCAGGCGGATGTTTCCCTTTTTGAGTTTTAATATCACAGGCTTAAGACTAAACGCACATTACAATGTTTTCGTGGAGATCGTTTTGGCTGATCCAAACCACTGGAGATTTCAAGGGGGGAAATGGGTGACCTGTGGAAAAGCGGATAATAATATGCAAGGTGGGTAAAAAAAAATGCGTAGGCCTAATATACGATTAGTATTATTTAAACTGTCTTTATTTTGTGGTGATTTGGGCTAATACATCCCATTCTAAACGAATATTTTTTTCTATTAAAAGGAAACAAGGTGTACGTTCACCCGGAATCTCCGAACACGGGTGCTCATTGGATGAGGCAAGAGATATCATTTGGCAAACTTAAACTGACTAATAACAAAGGAGCTAGCAACAGCAATTCCCAGGTATGGAATAGGCTAATTTAGCCTACTTTAGCCTAATATTTTTTAATATAATTTTCTATTATCCCTGGGGGTTGTGTCATTTCTACATAGAAAATACATTGTGTATTTCTATAATGATATGTGTTTTTACAGTGGTTCACTACTCACATTTATTTCTATTATGTAGATGATTGTCCTTCAATCTCTGCATAAGTATCAGCCAAGACTTCATATTGTTGAGACTGAGGATGGAGTGGAAGATGTAAATCGTGAGTCCAGGACTCAGACTTTCACCTTCCCTGAGAACCAGTTTATTGCAGTTACGGCGTATCAGAACACAGATGTAAGTTTTTGTTTTTGTTTTTTTATTATTATTTTTTTTGTTTGTTTGTTTGTTTTTTATCTGTTCACAGTCACTGATGGTATGGGAGACCTTCTCAAAATAACTGCAATTTCTACCCACTATTTAGATAACACAGTTGAAGATTGATCACAACCCATTTGCAAAAGGATTTCGGGATAATTATGATTCGTGAGTGCCTTTTTTTGTCTCCTTAACTTTCAAATTATCTTACAGAAAATGTGTTGTAACTGTGTTGTATTTGTAAGCTGTAAGGTACAGTAACCTCCTCCACTGGTGTTACTCTGGTATCTCTCTGTATATCTACAAGCTATCTTTAAGCAGCATGTGCCCTGCTAGAGGGCAATAGGCTTTCAGCTGGCACCAGTTTCAATATCATGACTAATTTATTCAAGGTGATGTTTGCTGCACTAATATATTTCCAATGTTACAATAGACTTGTTAATAATTGTATAAAACTATAATGCAACAATGCCTATATTCAAAGAGCATGTTTTCTTTAAATAAACTACTACTGTTAATTTTTCCACCTCATTTCTAGGATGTACACTGCACCAGAGGGGGAAAGGCTGACACCGTCCCCCACCGACTCCCCTCGCTCACACCAGATCGTGCCTGGTGCCCGATACGCAATGCAGCCCTTCCTCCAGGATCAGCTGGTGTCCGGCCAGAGCCGTTTCTTCAATGGTGAACGGGCAGTGCCTCAAACCAACGGTTTGCTCTCTCCGCAGACCGAGGATGTAACCTCTGCCTCCGCACAGAGGTGGTTTGTCACCCCCATGCAACAGGCAAGTACTAACAAACTGGACCTGGCCACTTACGATGGAGACTATTCGAGCAGCTTACTGCCTTATGGCATTAAACCATTGCCCTTGCCCACGTCGCACTCGTTTGGGTACTACTCAGATTCTGCCTTCACATCCGTGGCTGCCGGGTGGGGGTCACGCAGTGCCTACCAAAGAAAGATGGCCACCACAGGCCTGCCCTGGTCGCCCAAGCCGAGCCCAACCAGTTACACAGACGACCAAATGTGTGAGAAGGACAAAGCGAGAGAAGGGGGATCGCCGAGTGCGCAAATGCCAGCTTGGCTGGAGACACCCTCATCACTAAAGCCACTGGATGCGGCAGACCCCGGTGGTTATGCTTTAGGGTGCAAGCGCAGACGGGTTTCCCCAGGGGAGTCCAACTTGGAGGGCTCGCCAACCGTGAAGAACGAGGACTTGAGCACCACAGAGAACCTGAGCAGAGAGACTTCTTCCAAAGGCATGGGCTATTATGCCTTCTTTTCAAGTCCATGAAATGGCTTTCAAATATTTTTCTCTTTTATATATATCTATATATTTTATCCCACTTTCCATTTTATTCATGTGGTACCACAGTGATGTATAAGTTTAAATGTGCAGCTGTAGTGTCAGTGCCACTCCAAAGCTTCTGAAGCTTGTATAATAAACTGTGACTAATAAGCTAAACTCCATATTTCACTCCAGCATGTCATTTTCTTTATATTTCTACTGATATTATTTTTATTCATAAATCTTTGATTCTGTACAGTAGGCTATTTGTGCACTGTAGGAGAAGATGTCTTACATGTGATCTTCAATTGTCTGTGTAGCAGTGTTGTATGAAGGGTAATAAAAGTCCCATAGCGCTTTTAAAACCTGTTTGTTTTTCTTATTCTTATATAAGTATAAAAGTGGGTTTTTACTTTTAAAAAGTAGTAGTTTTTTTTTCACGTTTCCAGCCTTTTTTTCCCTAGTAGCCTACAGTATTTAGTGTAGGTCTTGTCGATGTCGTATAGGCTATCTTTCAGCAGTCACGGTTATTTAAAAGTAGGCCTATATATGATGAAGGGTTTAGGTTGTACGATGGATCTGGCTGACGTCATACAGGCCTGTCTGCAGGCCTAAACACACAATAGCCTAATACACAAATGGAAATTTTATGTGGACAAACATGGGTAAGACTTTTTGATTACATTTGAATTTACTATAGGCCTAGGTGAAACATTTTTAATGGTCGTTCTTTGATGTGATTACATATTTGCGTCTGGTTGGGTTTGCGTCTTTCTATAATTTGTAGGCCTAAATACGTTTTGGTGTAAGACTGATATGCGAAAAAAACAAAGGCAGGTGTCTGACTTGTTTTTAGGTTATGCCTATGTCAACATAGAAGGCTGCTTATCACCCCCTGTTTAGCGCTTGGTGCTCTTCGATTCGGGCCAAATGCAACAGCTCGCTTCTCTGTGCCGAATTTGAATTAATTCAGCCACTGACTTGGTAGGTCTTGTAGAGAGTTTTTTTGTATTTTATTTGTCCAAGGTGTTGTAGGCCTATGTGGTCTGAAAATCCTCCAGTGTTCTCAAGTAGGCTAGGTCTATTAGAACGTGTAGCAGACGACTTCATCTTCTGAAAAGCTTTAGGCTAACGCTTTTATTGCCATCGTTGAAAATTTGTATTTTAAAGTAAATAGCCTATTTTGTGAAATAAACACTAATCATTTCAGTCAAATCCCCAAATAATTTTCATGCGAAACTGCAAGCTTTCCCCTCATAAGATTGGGAGAATGTAACGCCACGTGACCCACACGACCCTAAATGTGACCAGTAAATGTTTAATTTAACGTTTAATGGGCTAAATAGGCCTACTCTTTTGCAACAAAACATTGTTAGTAAATCCAAAGAACTAGCTACTGGACTACACAAAGTATGCCACTGGCCATTGTACATTCAACTGGGACTAAAGACAGATTTTTGTGGACGTTATTGTTAAAACAATGTTTTTGTCTTTAGATATCAACAGTTTTAAAAAATAAAAATATGTATCCTAGAATTTATCTTTGTCCTTTAAAAAATACTATTTTTACCATTTTTACTTACAGTGTGTCCAACTCTGGCCTAGAGTTAAAGGCTCTGAATTCTTTCTAAATTGAAGCATATGGGCGGGTAATGATAAATTAAGGCATTTGTATGAATATTTATTGTAGATATGTGCAGAAAGAGCCAGCAGGCCAACAGCTGGGTAGTAGCCAACAGGCCAGTACCGTTACGGATACTAACGTATCCTCGGTTCTCTGAGTGAGAAGCCGAAACGTACGAATGGATGATGCCTATCATCTCCTACTTTTTCTGAAGTCAACTTTAACCAACCCTTTGAAAAAAGGGCAGTAAGCGCTCTGACGCGCGCAGGCAACTACTTAGACAGCCCTGCGTGACGTCAGAAAGTCTATATATTGACTGTGCTTACGCTTCAGGTCTCCTTTGCCAAGCTCGCCAGCGTCGGCGACTTGAGGCCCGAAGCGTACGTTTCGGCTTCTCACTCAGAGAACCGAGGATACGTTAGTATCCGTAATGTTCTCTTTCGTTTCGAAGCCGAAACGTACAAATGGATCACTACAACCAAGCCTCAAGAGCCCTACACCGAGGAGCCCGAGGTGGAAAGACCCACGGGACCACCGCTGGGCCCAGAGAGAACACTCTCTGCTACGCCCGGCCTGGTGACGTCCAGTGCGTAAAAACGCGCGAAGGTGTTGCCTGAGGCCCACAACGCGCTCTGGCAGATATCTCGCATAAGGACGCCTTTCCAGAAGGCCCAAGAGGCCGCCACTCCACGGGTGGAGTGCGCCCTGACATGCGCAGGCGGAGGAACACCCGCCGCCTCATATGCCAGACGTATGGCCTCAGTAAGCCAATGCGACATGCGTTGGGTAGACAAGGCCTGACCCTTGGCACGCTCGCCATGGCAGACGAACAACTGGTTCGTCTTCCTGATGCTCTGCGTACGCGTCAAATAGGCACAAAGCGCTCTGACCGGGCACAGAGTGATGGGCACAGAACCTCCCGTCTCAGGTAGGGCTGAGAGCTCGATGACCCTCGAACGAGGGTCAGTAGACAGCACTTTAGGGCGAGAAAAGGGATTCGGTCGCAGCGTTACCCGCGCGTCATCTTGCGTGAACTCAAGACAATCGGGACGGACTGACAGAGCAGTCAGGTCGCTAACGCGCTTCACCGAGACCAGAGCAAGCAGAAGCGCAGTCTTAAGGGAAAGCATCATTAGACTGGCACTCGACAGAGGGTCAAAGGGCGTAAGAGCCAGTCCGCGTAGGACAGTGGCCAGGTCCCAAGTAGGGACCAAACGTGTGGAAGAGGGGCGAAGCCGCCTGACGCCCTTCATGAAGCGCGACGCAAGGGGGTGTGCGCCTGGGGAAACGCCAGCATAGCCAACATGGCATGCTGAAATAGCTGCGAGATACACCTTCAGAGTAGAGGGTGTACGACGCTGATCAAACAGGTGTTGCAGAAACGCAAGCACCTCGCCAATAGGGCAGACTAGAGGATCACAGCCTCTGTCTCTGCACCATGTGCCGAACACGCGCCACTTTAGTGCATACAACGACCTAGTGGACGTAGCTCTAGCAGCCTGAACAGTCTCTACAACTGCGGCTGACAGGCCGCCCTCTAGGAGACGCGCCCGTTCAGGGGCCAAGCCGCCAGTCTCCACGCTTCCGGCCTGGGGTGCCACAGCGACCTGCGGGTCTGGGATAGGAGATCCCTCCTCGCTGGGAGGGTCCACGGCTGGCCGTCCAGCATCGAGACCAGATCTGAGGACCAGCTCTGAGATGGCCAATGGGGGGCGATCAGGATCACCCTGTGCGCCCCTGCTCTGATCCTGGCCAATACCTGACGCATCAGAGGAAGTGGGGGAAAGGCATAGAGCAGACGTCGCGGCCACGGATATCCCAGCGCATCCGACCCTAGCGGCGCATCTCGTTCCAGTGAAAACTACGCTGGACAGTGAGCGTTCTCGCTTGAGGCGAAAAGATCAACTCGTGCCCGCCCGAAGCGGGACCAGAGGCTGTGGACCACGGCTGGACAGAGGTGCCAGTCGGTTGCACGTGGAACACCCCTGGAAAGGAGGTCCGCGCCTGTGTTGCGTGCACCGGGCAAGTGCGACGCCCCGATTGACAGGAAGTGGCGGGAGGCCCAGGTGAGCAGCTTGTACGCCAGGCGAAACAGGTCGGGAGAGCACGTGCTGCCCTGGCGATTGAGGTAAGCCACTACTGTGATGTTGTCTGTACACACTAGAATGTGTTCTTCTCTGAGAAGAGGGAGAAACTCCTTCAGAGCGCAAAAGACAGCTAGGAGTTCCAACACATTGATGTGTAGTCTCCTGGAGGCTGTGCCCCACGTCCCTCTGGCGGGGCGACCGCAGCAGACGGCGCCCCAGCCGCTCTTGGACGCGACGGTGGTTACCGTCATGCGCCTGGTTACAGCGCCAAGCGTGCCGCCTCTGGTGATACAAAGATCCGATGGGCGGGGTTCGACCTGGAGGACACACCTAGTTCCGCTAAGGCGAGCTGCAGCGGGCGTAAGTGTAGAAGGCCGAGTGGGACAGCGCCACCCACGCCGCACAGGAGGCCCGTGAGGCCTGTGAGACACAGCCTGGTCGAAACGCAGGCACCTAATCTGAAGTGGCGTAGACACGCCCTGACGTCCTGTAGTCTCTTCGGAGTGAGCGTCGCTCTCATTGAGCGTGAGTTCAGCCTCACGCCCAAGAACTCGACCTCCTGAGAGGGATAGAGCATGCACTTGTTTAGGTTTACTAAGAAACCCAGATCGTGCAGGTGACGCAAACAGTGTGAACCTGTGACGTTAGGAGCTGTCTGGAACCCGCCAGCAGCATCCAGTCGTCCAAGTAATTGAGGAGTCTGATACCCTGTGCGCGTAGAGGAGCGATCGCCACCTCCACGCACTTGGTGAAGCACCAAGGTGCTAGAGACAGACCAAAAGGGAGGGCTGTGTACTCGTAAGCTCTGCTCCTGTCTGAGAGCAGGGGCCCTGGAGGGGGGCAACACTGACTCCATGACACCTCTGAAGGGCGGGGGTGGCCACCTGAATTGCAGTTGATAGCCTTTCAACACTGTTGAAAGAACCCAACGTGACGTTGTGCACATCGCCCAATTCTGCCTGAGCAGAGCGGCGGAATGAGGAGGCAGCAAGGACAAACGAAGTGCTATGCTGCCCCCGAGTGGCACTAAGGGAGCCGAGGTCAAAGACTGAGGCTGTCCACGAAGCGTCGTAACGTGGGGGCTGAGGGCAAGCCGACCGTGTGTGAGACCCCTTGGCGCTCACGCGTGGTTTGCGAGCCGCGCACATCACTCGCGACGCCCCGTGGGGTGGCCGTCCTGGAGCGCGCGTCAGCGATGTCCGTGGTCGGTGAGCTGCGCACCTCACTCGCGACGGCCCGTGGGGTGGCCGACCTGGAGCGCGCGTCAGCGACGTCCTCGAATAGGGGGGAGAAGTTTCCCGTCCGCCCGATGGCAGAAGTGTCTGACTGAGCAGATAGCTCTGCCCGTACCTGGGCGATAAATTGGGTGACAGAAGTGGCGAGAGAGGCTGGGGAGGGCTTCTCGACCGTAAGCGACTCCGACGCGTCGCACAGCCACTGCACGGAGGCGAGTGAGACAAAGGACGCGGAGGCCGCGACGTCAGTAAAGGCCTCGGCGCCACCTGGGCGCAGTCGAGGCGTAACGTCACGCAAGGCGCATAGCGCACGGCGTGCGTAAGCTGAATGCGCGGTGGAGACCGAACCGGCGCCCCAGTGCGCGACAGCGCTGACAGAGCAGAGAGCGTCCTCCGGCCGGAGCCGGGGCTCATTGTCAAACATTGCCCCAGAGGGGCGAGAATGTGTGTGCGGGGTGCTTGTAAACAAGGCAAACTCAGCGCCCCTTGAGGGGGTGAGATCAGAGAGGACCGCCGAAGCGGGGGAGAACGCTCCGAGCTGGGGACTGCAGAGCAGGGACCCGTGCCTTTTGGAGCACACAGAGGCATAGCAGTCAATGGATAGCCTGCGGCTGGTATCAGGATCGCTGTGGCGTCCGCGTGAGCGGGAGCGCTGCCATGGAGGTTGTGACCCAGTAGCCGGCGGCGGCGCGGCTTTGGGTGGGTCCGCCTTTTTCTTCTGCTGCGTCCGTTGAGGCGCACGAGCACGCGTCTGAGGCGTAGCCGGAGTGGCTGGTTGAGGCGGGGCACGCTTAGGAAGCACGGGTTGCAGGGCCTGAGCCGCCGACTTCGTCTTCTCTAAGCGATCGCGCTGGAGTTCCAGCGCCTGGCCAAACAGAGCATCAGCGGAGATCGGAGCGTTCATTAGATGTCTCTTCTCCTTCTCTGGCATGGAAGAAAGATTCAGCCAGAGGTGCCTGACGATGACGACCAGAGAGCCAAGGGAGCGCCCGCCGGCTTTAATGGCCGCTCTGATGGCCAGTGAAGTGAGAGCGGTGGCTCTGCGCAGCTGATGGAGTGTAAGATCCGACGGCTGCGCTGAGAGGTCCGCCACCAGTTCCTCAGACAGAGAGGAGAGGAGAAAGGCGGTATTCAACGCCCTTATCGCCTGGCCTGTACAAATAAAGGCCTTCGAAACGAGCTTCTCCGTGCGCTGGCACGGCTTAGAAGGAAGCTCAGGAGGCGATGTCCAGGTGGTGGCAGAAGATGGCGCTAGACAACCAGCGACCGCATCCTCAACACGAGGGAGCTGCATGAGGCCGTTGGCGCCCGCTCCGTCCATCGCGTAGAACGCCGCGTGACCTTAAATAGGGGCAATGGCGGCGAAGGAAACTTCCCAAGAGGCCTGCGCATCCGCCACGACAGTGGGGTGAGCAGGGAGGGGAAGGGCATCAGGCGAGGGCAGCGCGCCGGAGAAAGGGTCGAAACGCCCCCCTGGACAGCGCTGAGGCGGGGGCAGGCCCAGCCTGCTAGCCGCCTGTGTGGCCAAGGAAGCTATCTCAGAAGCTAACTGGGCGGCGTGGGTCTTCTGGACCGGTGGCAGATCTTCCACGGTGGCGCATCCCTTCGCGGAGAGGATTACTTTTTTTGGTTTGCCTTTTTTGGTCCGACTAAACTTTCACACATCAACATCACCTGGCTGATGGGGTCAAAGGAGCTTAGGGCTGTGTGATCATTTCAATTATAGAGCCTCACTGTCCTGATAGACAACAAAAAATATTGTTAAATCACTTTTTCTTGTATAGTCTTTTAACTTAAGACTCTCCATATTCCATCTGTCAGCATATCAGAGACACAGCAGCGGAATGTCGATTTAAGTGTGTTTCATCACACACCGTCAAGTGTCCAAGTATTTTTGCATTTGCAATGCCAGTAAGCTGTTTCATTTTTCTGCTGCAACTATGGTATGTGTTTACGCTTGGCATAAACTAAATAAAATACATATTTCTGTCAGAGGCGTCAAACTCTGACATAAGGAAGTCAGTGGTCACAGTGAGCTGTGCACTTGCATAAGTGTTAAGGAAGTAGCAATGGTGCACAATGCAATGTTTTGTTTGGTCTTTGCAGACAACACCAACCTGTTCTCTGCGTTAACATATTCAAATGACCAAAGGGGCTTCAAACATTAATTTCATGTCGCAGAAAAATAATCAGTATAGCAGCCTACTTGAAATCATGGGTCCCATACAGAACACCTCTCAGGAGAAGATCGTACTGCAATTTAGAGAGCGTTACATTCAGAGAATATCATTATGTATAAGTGCAGTGAATCCTACCATGTCCATGATCATACTTTTCCTGTATAAGTTAGTCTTCCATTCTTACCAAGGCAAGTCTGATGTATTTATAGTCTCATTAATAACATACATTGGAATTGGCAGACATACAGACATCCTGAACCTAATCCCATAACTTCATGCACAACTCATCCCTCCAAACTCAGAACCTCCAGACCAAAAACAGTCTCCGCTCAAATGGACTTTGCCTATGATATGAACTGAAAAAAATGTTAATCATCTCTCCCTTCATTCCCTGATTTTTGTCAATTATACATAGGCAGACTCAATTAATGCCACAACGTGGATTTGCTAAGAAAATAATTCAAATCAAAACAAAAATAGCAAAATAGTAGTAAAATAATAAAACAAACTATACATTTAATTAAAACTAATTCAGACCAGGTGTTGCCTGACTTGGGTAGTTGTATCAGTTATAAAGGGTCAAAGGGTCAACAGTATGTTTCCTAAACAATATATTATTCATGATCACTTATCATCATCAAATTGACAACAGTCATAAGATTCTTTGTGATTGACATCAAATATATACAATCAAAATGGCTCCAGTGACAATATGTTAACAAATGAGAGAGGAACACAACTTCTGTGTCATTCAGCCTTATTGGTTTCTTGACCCTGGTGAAGCACATTTTTATGACACTATTATCTATTATCTAACTATTATCTTATTTACTATATATAACTATATAAAAGTGCTACATGGCCCACTTTTTTATGTTTTTTTAACCATGTCTTTTATTTTCCCTCTTATACATTTACATTTATATTGTTATATTTGTATTGTTCTATTGTCATATACTTTTATTATTTATGATTTTCAATGATATTGTTTCCAGGGGGCGAGATTGTCTTTGTTGCACAATGGTGGATGACTGAAGTGCCTTAGTACCTCTCACTCTGACATATACAAACAAGCCACTAGGGGGCAACATTATAACACATTTTGCATAAGGCTCTGACTCTGTGAACAGACAACATCTTTAATTACACCTGAGGGACCAAAGCAAGCACTCATCTTTATGGTGGTTGTCAAGGAGGCCATGTATAATGATGTTGATACCGCCCTTTGCCCAGTCAAGTACCTATAAACAGACTGTTTATTTGTCAACACAGAAACATTTGCTATCCTTCCACCTTCAGAGTTTAAAGTAAGTGTGTTTTTATCTTTCCTAGTTGAATTAAAGAAACAACATAAAGCGGATAAAGTTAAATTGATTAGTATTGAGTAGAACCTTTTTTCCAAAACAACAAGGACTTGCAACGGGGGAGTTGGGAATAAAGACGGCTATCGTGCAGACAAAATTTTACATTCTATTTCTTCAGTATGTGATCATAAAGAAGGTTTGGTACAAACAAGTAGTGAAAAGCAAATGATATGAGAAGTAAAGAGATGAAAAAGGAAGTAATTTACAGAAAAGAGTTAGTTTCACTCACTAGGTTTTTTGCTAATTTGTTATTTGTTTTAATTACATTTGGGAGTTTTTGCTCTTTAGTGAGCTTCAAAAGCTGAATAGTTTAGATGCAAAATCCTTTGTCCATTTTTATAGAAATGTATTTATATAGCCTAAGACTATTATCAGTCCAGCACCTACTGATTTGTTTTTGGCTTGATTAAAACTGGAAATTATCACAAAAAATATTGTATGTATATTTGAATATAAAATATATGTGTAATGATATAGAATATATGTGTAATGTATGTTTGAAAATTGTCTTTCACGCAGCCCTATAGGCTCTTTGGACCCCATCAGGTGATGTCAATGTGTAAACATTTAGTCAGATTTTTGCTTAAAATGTTTTAGGTCATTTCCAAAGGATGAATGGTGTTCCTCCTTCCAATGCTTTTGTGGTGGTCACCCATGTGTACCCACAACAAGGTGCCCAAAGTGATGTTCCACCTCAGACTGCAGCTGCTCCCCCATTCAATTCTCCCATTGAAAAATTCCGGAAAGGAGAACCCGCTGTCCTGGGAGTATGTGCCTGATCGTCACTTCTTCTTTGCCTCTGCTGAATTGTTGATTTCGTAGAAATAGTGGCAAGCTTTCACAATCGACTGAATAATAAGATATGGTAACACTTTATTTTAGGTTCACATGTTCGCCACTAATACATACCTAATGTCTGTATGACTCACTTGTAAGTCATGTGTTAAGCAACATCAATCATTTGTTAGCAGAAATGATGAATTAGGTGTTTATTCTTGATATGATCCTAATAAGGACTTATCAGGCTTAATTTGACTTCTACTTAATGTCTATATTGCAAGTCAACAATACAGACATTAATTAGGTATGTATTTTGAACATCCAGAATGTTTTAAAATATGTGTATTTGTTTTTCTACAGACAGTCCAAATAATGACTGGTATGGTTATATTCTTGTTCGGCATCGTGACATCATTTTACCCGACAGCAGTGTCGACTTTCTCTGGAATCATGTTCTGGGGAGCAATTATTGTGAGATTATAATCTTTTCACTCTTGTACATGCCAATTCTTTTGTTGAAGCATCTCTGCCAGTATGATCATTTAATAATCTCTCTCTCTCTCTCTCTCTCTCTCTCTCTTATATATATATATATATATATATATATATATATATATATATATGATTACTTTTTTGCAGTACATCACTGCTGGTTCTCTTACTATCCGAGCTAATAAGAAGCTCGATCCGTGTTTGGTAAGTGACGGACAATTGAACCTATACTTCAGGTGACTTGTTAATGTCGTTATGTTTGTTGTTGGTTACGTCTGACAACATCAAGTTTTCAATATGTGCCGTACACATGTTTTATTTTTGAATTTGTGTTTGCTTGTGCAGGTCAAGGGGTCACTAGCGATGAACATCATAAGCACCATAATGTCTGGAATCGCCACAACTCTACATAGCTTTGATTTCATTGTCCAAGGATACCCTTACTACAGCTGCAGCTATTTACCCCATGACACATACGATTGCCAGAGAAACAAGACACTGTTCCTGGTCTGTGTAGCTCATTTCACAATGCTTATTTCAGTCTGAAACAATGGGTTGTTTTCATCCGTGTCACAGTTTTCATATACAGTAGAAAGATTCTGTAGTGCGCCTATGGACGTGGAGGACAATATATACATTTGGCATGTATTGGCAAAGTGTAGAACCTGGATGAATTGTATATACAAATGATTCCTGAAACCATGGATGAAGGTTTTTAAGAAATTGATTATTTTTTTCCCCCAGTGGCCTACATTAACTCTGCACATTCATTTGTTCCAGTAGATTATGTATGCTTGCACATGAACAATAGCAGCCACCATTGCCATAATTCAGGCTAGTTGTGATGATGTGATGGTTTAAAGCTTGAATGTGTTAGCCAGTAGCTACTATACTGCATCGACTCTTGCAGAGATGGGCTAGTCCTGAGATTTCTGTCAATATTGGACTTGGATTTGGTGATCACATAGTTGGCTGAGTATGTTGACACCCTAACATTGCTGATTCATTGTACAAAACCCTTTTATCCAAAGATCATTACATCTGTCCAAAGATATTGTGACATCCCCTGAAAAAAAACATAAGAGAATTGTAGTACTGTTTATAGTTTTGAGGTTGACGCACACACCTCCCATTTCAGAGCAGAGCACGGGGGATTGCTGGAGTGATGCTCGTGCTGTCAGTGCTGGAGTTCATTGTCTCCATATGTGTATCTGCATTTGCCTGCAAAGCCACCTGCACTTCTAACACTCAGGTGAGCGCACCTGTGGTAGGTTGTGGTCAGTTGTGACGTCTGCGTGCTTAGTATGTTATCCTGCACTAACTATATAGCACACCTCTGTGCTATGTTTTGTTTGTGATCTTGCAGAAGGTGATATTTGTTCCAAGCCAGACTTCATCTTTTCCCGCCCCTTACGGGTCTGCCCCTCCCCTGAACACCTGTGAGGTATGTAGTCATAGAGAAACCCAATTGTTATGGCTGACTTTGAGGTAAACAATGGGCACTGGATCTTTTCATTTCATTTCTTGCATAGTTTGCTTTTCCTGGTGAAGAAAGGGGAAAAAAATCCCTTCTACAATCTTGTGCAAAAGGGTTTAGTGAAAACTGCTACTGTAGCTTTCAGTTGCTGGACTTTTATCCGGCAGGTGAATCATACTGGAACAGTGCTCAAACAGTGCTTAATACACGTTGCTTAATTGGTGACACCTACTGTACAGTATATTTATTACCCATCATGGGAAATGTAGTCTTGCATTCATCTGTGTTCAGTTCCCATGTGCATTTGTTAGATGTTTAAAGTACTTAGGAGCAAAAGGCCAGACATCGGCTGTTTTTGATCAGGAAAGGGTTTTGGAGTCAGCTGCAGCATTCAAGGGAGAACATACTAACTTAATAGAGAGTGTCCTTACCGATAACATCTTGGTATGGTACGCTATGGAAAGCGAACAAATCAAAAGATTTAAATGGCTCATAGAATGTCAATCCACATTTACCTTGTTATTGTTGAATTTAGGTAGGTTAAGGCAGTGGTTCCCAACCTTTTTCTTCAGGGACCCATATTTTGACCATCGTAAGCTTTGGTAAGCCCCCCCCCTCGTGGGAGAAATTCTCACACGAAAAAAAAAAAACTTACACATAGTGGGTTTAAGGTATCCAATGGACAAAACTGCCGTCTACTGCCTCGTCCTACATGTAAATTTCAAGATAGAAATGGCCGGGCTGAAACAGGCTAATCTGAAACAAGGTGCTTCTTGACGTCGCCACTGCTAAGATACACCTACATTTGCATGGTCTAACGAAAGATTGTTTAGAAATGTCTCTGATATATCTATTCATTCCCTCACCTGTTAACTCTGCCTATTTTATGATACCCTCATGTAAGTCTTGCCTGTCTGACCAAATATGCCCTGCCTACGTGCAACACTATACATAGCATACACTATACATTGTATCAACTGCTACGCCACAATCGCATAGCCAATAGCATACGCAACCATCGATGTTCACCATTTATGTTCACTTAGCCCTCTTAAGTATAAGGGAGTTTATGTTACTAATGCAAATTTTATCACGTGGACACAAAAGCCATTTCTTGTATTGCATGTGATAAATCCCCTGGTTCTAGAGTTTTTTTTTTGTTTGAGGGCGCTCAAAGGTATTTGGTTTTATGGAATTATGATAGAGGCACTACCCAGTTTATCTAACAGATTAAGTCCTCTTTATGGACATAAGGAAGTAGATCCTGAAAATGTTCAGATAAGGCTAGACCTGTGACTAAAATAATATTACGCAAGTGTTTCTGAATAGTTATCTTAATGATATGGGCCTGAAGAGTATAGCTAGAAATACAAGAAATGTCTTTCCTTTTCATGCTTTTTTTATTCAAAAGGTCGACTCCACATTTAGTAAGGGCAATCCAGACAGTGCGCTGTATAGCCTCGTACCAAAAATTGTGGCCTCATTTCCACTCCCTTTTTAATAAGGTCTTTGTCAGAATAGCAGAGCCTTCACACTCTGCAAAATTGGCTTCAAGGTAGGACATTTTTAAAATCTTTAGGATGGAGGTTGATTATTTTACTCATTTCTTGCTTTTCCCACAGATGCCTCTCTTCCCATCCAGCGTGGTTTCTCCCGCTTATCACAGCGATGGTGAAGGTCCAAGAGGGGTTAAGATCAATGATCAGCCCCCAGAGTACAGCGCCACTCTGGGCTAAGTCATGTGACATTGACTGAAGGTAACCAAAGAGACCAGCGGGTAAACGTTCAAGCCAAAGAAATATGAGCCTTCATTTTCAGCAAGTAGGCCAAAGATAAATTGTGAAGTAAAGATAAGCACTTTCTAAATTCATTTGCATAAATAAATATATTTAACTCATATAAATGTATGAGTTAGAGTTAGAGGTATGTGAGGGTCACCTTCTTTATAATGGCTGACAACTAGGCTAATGTGGAGAATGCTTAAAGTAAATCTTCAATCTAAATTCTTTTCCTCTTCAGAGAGGAGAGTCAGTGAGTCCACTAGCAGCTAGCCTTTTTTCAACCGTGTGTTTCTGAACTATACACAAGTATAGTTGAGAGAGGAGCCCAACGGGGCACGTTTTCTGACAGAACTGAGAGGATAGAGCCTGTAGCTAGTGGTGAGTTTAGAATCACCATCTGTGTTCTCAACCACATGGAATATATATTTGTTCTGTTCAGTTCAGTTGTGTGTGTTCATAATCAGTCTGTCATTCTATTTCTTTATCATTGTAAACAATCACTTGCAGATCACAAAATAAAAGTTCTAGATCTATCAAAGAACGTGTTGCGTTGTGAATTTCTGGTGTGTGCCAGCCAGTCCACACAATCATAAAACTAATAATATTCTTTCAGAAAGTTTCATTTTCACGTCTTAACAAAACAATGTCTGAAAATGAATCATTAGAGACATTCATACATTTATTGCTTCATTATTTTTTAATTATATGTTGATATCCATGAGAACAAAATGAAATCTTACAATATGAGCTTCTCTGTTTATCTGTTAGCCTAAACCTAACCCCTCCCCTTAGGAGAAGACTAACAGAAGACTTTCTTAAACTATTTTTTTTCAGGCATGTAGTATTTGTTAAAGGAATTTACCACGATTTGGGGAAATATACTTACTTTACACCTCTCGTAAAACGGTTTAGTTTGATCTTTCTCCAGAAAGAATTCTGACATTTTTCCTAAAAAATCCCACTATGTCCACTGTGGAAACTATTTCAATGCCAGGCTCTTTGTGGATTGGTTAAGTCACTGCAGTGCTGTCATGTAAAGTATGCACATTTTACACAGTGTAGCCTAGTTTTTGGTTCCTCATTTGACCTTTGGATCTTAAATATTCAGTTAATCTAGAGTATCACCTTATGATAATATGCACAGGGAGAATCGTAATTACACAGACACACACACACACACACACACACACAAAAACCCAGTTTTATCTGGGTCAACAATTCCAGTAAGCCATAAATATTTATGGATGAACTGAAAGGGATCAAAGTCTCATGACAACTGCACTTTCCCTAGCCTGGCTAACGCGACTGATAAGCTCTTTGGCGCTTAGTCTGGTCAGGCTCAACGCCTTCTGGGAGGCGGGCTTAACCTACGTCCATCAGATGCCTCTGTATTCTACAACCAATCAGAAAACGCATTCCGATGACATATGCGTAAGCTCGTTTCTCATTGGTGCCCACTGATTTGGGAAAAATAATTCCTCTAAATCGGCACGGTGGCCAGACTGACTTGCTCGCGAAATTGAATGTAGCGTAACAGGAATTATGGGCGGGCCCAGGCTACACTTGCCCAGCTTTGACTACAAAAACAGATTGTCACGTGAACAAGCACATTGGACACTTTCAGACCTTGTGGACACAACCGTTTTTGTAAAACAATACTACAAATACAAGAGCTTTTCAGGTAAACACATTTTCTGATGCACTCTTTACATATATTTCATAAATATAGCTACTATACAATACCAAACCATTTATTTCACCATCTTCTAACTAAAAGTATTTTTTGTAGTTGAAATATGTACATCAGAAATGCAGCGTAAACTGCACTGTGCGTTATCTTGAATGGCTGGTTAAAATGTCTGCCCTGAACAAGACTTCAAAATGAGATCAGAGATTGCCATGACTTGACTTGGCATAACAAAATATGTTGGTAGGCTACATCAAAAAACGGCTCTTTGATGACTGTAATTATTGTAAATATTTTTTTTCTTCTTTCTTCATTTGACTTCTGTTAGTGAAGATGTCTACCAGTGTGGCCACTGGTAATGGCTTAGTGGTCGTCACCCACGTGTACCGAGACCAAGATTTTATCAAGGGGGATGCCCCAGTAAATGTGGGAGCTCCTCAGCTTTCCTCAGTACTTGCAAATGGCAACGGGAGTGCAGTTCCACCACAGGGTGGCACTGTTCTGCAATTCATCCGTTTGTTGGAGCCTGTTATGGAAAGAGAGCAGACAGCAGTGGGAGTAAGTCTTAGAAGTAGATTTTTATAGAAAATTATTTTGATTAAAAGTCTATACAACTTCAATTTAAGACTACAGAATATGACATCCCATGGATCACGCATGGTTGTCAAAGTAAAGCACTTTTGTTCATTGCTGACTTGCTTTAATTGCGGAAGCGAATGCAAAAGGTAATATCTGCTATGATTAAAAAGACCTCTTCATGCAATAGATATACACCTATTTAACTTTTGTCTGTTGAAATCAATCAATGTTTTAGGTCCAAGAAAAAATACTCCAATATGAGAATACTTTTTGTTTCATTTCAAACAGGCAGTTCAGGTGTTAATAGGAGTTATTATGTTCTTGTTTGGCATTGTGAGAGCAGCTGAAAAAAAACTTGTCCTGTCCGCAATGTCTGGCATCATGTTTTGGGGCTCAATAATGGTAAGATTCATGCATCCATGTTAATCCACTAGCATTGTATTATATTATTTTAATATTCATGACTTATAATATTTGTATTTACATTTTCAATTAAATTAAACTTGACTTTACACCTTGCATTGTAGTACTGAAACAATAATCTATTACAAAACCATTTCAGAAGTTCTCTACTCATATAAATGATATCTTAGCAATGACTTAATGAAACTTAATTACTTACATGTAATTAACTGAAAAATACTGTCCTTTGTTAGACGCTTTGGATAAAAGTGTCTGCTAAATGCATGTAAATGTAAAAATAAAATGTCAATAGTTATTATTAACCATAATTCATTGGAAATATCCTATTCTTTGTGGATTTTGGCGAATTGGAAACATGCTGATAAATAAAACCTCAAATCTCCCGCCCCCAGCCAGATTTGCAGAACAATGTAGAATTTCTGTTTCGCGTCATTTTTACTCATACAAATGATAACACTGATTTCCAGGTTTACATGCAACCTCAGACTCTCACACAACTTTGTGTAGCTTTGCATTTCATCATATTTCATATATTCACTCCATTCTTTCTCTCTCTCACTGTGTGTGTGTGTGTGTGCACTGCCATAAGCATGCAGTTGCAGGTTGCCTTACTGTTCAAGCCAAGCGGAACCCTGGTCAGAGTTTGGTCAGTAGTTGAATTATGCTTTAATTATGCTTATATATAAGTATATTGTATATTTAACAAGCTATTCTATATGAAAAAAGTTCTAAAAAATTCTATATAAAAAAGTGTTTTTCTGCAACAGAACAAGGCCTTACTTTGGCTGAATATTCACAGCGCCCTGACTGCAGCGGTTGCATTAGTTTTGTATGGTGTGGACTTCACTAGGTTCTACCACTGGCGGACTGGGGTACTAAGATCTTCAATTCTTTCAGTTTACGAAGAGATTGTTTGTATTTTACTACCATCTTAGATTCATACCACTACAGTATATAATCACTTGTTCATGAACCAAAGGATTTTTGAAGAGCCATGTTGATCATCATAATCATGTTCAAATTTTAAAGCCATTGCATTAGTATTCTTTGGGGTCATGTCTGCAAAACACAGGTGTGAGTAGCTGTTGAATCAAAACACGCTATGTCTGCAAAACACAGGTGTGAGTAGCTGTTGAATCTGGTTGACATAGATTTGGCTCAGTCCCATCACTAGGGGTGGGCAATATAGACGATATATACCGTATGCAATATGAATTTTGCCAATGATAGAGATTTTGGGTCATATCGGCATACCGTGATAGGCTCATTGCGTTTCCACAACCATGAGAAAAAATGTTGACCTGTACCTTCACCTTATTGATAGCACCTTTTCATTCTTACAACGAAACTGTAAGAGCCTATAAATTGAACAGCTACTGCCTGACACAAATGCAGCTTACCAGTTTACGTCTGTGTGAATTTGAGAGTCCAATATAACCTCCGAACGATGACTAAACAACTGTTGTACATATTGACTTTATGCTATGGTAACCATTAAGAAACTGTTATGCTGTAAGTTACATACCAAAGTATACCGTGATATATATCATCACCGCCTATGGTTCAAAATATAATGCAATATAAATTTTAGACTATATCGCCCACCCCTACCCATCACAACACATTTTGTCTTCCCAAAATATTGGTTGTGATGTTTCCCTATAGTCCAGATGCTAACCTATGCCCTTGTACCGTGTTAAGGGATAAACATTATTTGCAGGAGTCAATGTAAGTTTGCACAGAACTAAAAAAGACCTGCTACACAACATAAGTTTACTTTCAGGTTCAATGCACATTTGAATTGTGACTTTTAAACATCTCTGCGTTTCAGGTCACTGGTCATGGGATTTCTGGGATAATGATCGTGCTGTCTGTTGCTGAGTTGTTGATCTCAACTGCTGTATCAGTTTTTACCTACTTTGCCATCTCATCCTCTGCTCAGGAGGTGAGGCTAATTAAATTAGCTTTAGTTGTGGATATATTACTCCTTTGTCACATGCAGACAGAATATGTTAATACAATATCACTACTCTTAATGTCACGCAGGTGGTGTTCAGTCCAACGGCTTCCTATTTTCCTCCATTATATGAAAGTGTTTCTTCCATTGTAAATACATCTGAGGTAAGGTATTGACATCTCTGTTAGTTCTCATGATACTTTAATTGTAGGAGTAGTAGAGGAGCAATAAGAGAGGCTGATGGCCTCACTGACAATCACTGTAGCCTGACTATGCCTCAGGGAATCTCCAGAGCAGTGTAGACTACCAGCTTGAATTTGATTTCTTTGATAATTTTCAGGTAAGACAGCAGCACAACTAACATTAATAGCCAAAACAGAGACAGACTTGCGCTACCAACACTGCTAGGTGGCGAGCTCACATTACATTTAGGCACACAGCTGTGGAGCTACATAAACAAATAATGAAACACTGAACACAATGGCGCAACATACCTGAAAGGATCTAGCATTCAGACATGAGCCGAACCAGAGTCTATACTGCTGGGGTCTCATGTTGTACTTGCGTCAACTAACTGATTAGGGCCCTTGCCCTACCCTGCCCTACCCTGCCCTACCCTGCCATACCCTCTTGTTTACTGAGGCAGACCAGAGGGACACTCAGGAGAAGCAGACAGACTATCCTGCTATATATTGATGCAGGATACAGGAGGCTCGGTAAGTATTAATTGTGGATCACAAAGTAATCATGAATGTTTTCTTCTTTCAGAGCACTTATTTCCCATCAGTTGGGAAGTCCAGCCCCTCCAACAAACCAGAAGATATTCCCTCAGTTGCTTGAGAGTGCAGATCATTTAGTGGGTTACATCATGTAACTGAAGTGTTTCATATTGTAGAGGGTGTGGGGAGATATTTTAAACAGAGAAAATGCCAAAAAAAAAAAATATATAAAAAAACAATAAAAAAATCAAAAAGCCCTTTTTGGTAATATTGGATCATTAGTCTGTCTCAGGTTACATTAGTCAACAGCTAAAACAAACATGTTAATGGTGTTATATGATAATGGAAGTGAGGCATAGCAATTTGTCAGTCAGCACTTTGCAACACTTATTAATTTCACATATGGATATTAAGGACCGGTATTTCAATATATTAATACTACTATAGCTTTGTTGATATCTTTAAGCTTCCAAACAGCGCTACTATCAGTGTTTTCTGTTTTGCACTTTATTGCATCTGCATTATTAAGCCATTTTTACATTTGTTAAGAGAGGGAGGATTGATCTATTTCAAAATAAAATTAATAATGTTTCTGATTGTCTGAATCTGATTCTGTAATCTGGTGGGCATAGGGACCCTAAAGAGGCTTCTACATTTAACACATTTTTAATTGAAACCATAATAATCTGTTGCAGAAGCACTGTTCATGCAGATCAGCTCTCAGGGTGGAACATTTTGAATTTACCAGTCCCTTAAAACTAATTTGATGATTGTGTTTTACTTGTGCCTGTGCACTTGAAAACAGGCGCTTTTGGATACACCGAGTGGCCATCTCTATTGGACCACATCAATTTGAAAATTTCCCCTCTGGTTCAATATGGAATAAGCTTTGTGCCAAAATGTTCAAACAAAAACAAAAGAAAAAAACAAACCAAAAATGAAAAAAAAAAAAAAACTACTAATAAACTAATAAAACACTTGCAAAGAAATTCTTTGTGTAATTGTGTATGATAAAGTCTTTACTTCTTTGATTGTGTTATATGTCTATCTTAGTTTTGTTTTATGTTACTTGTTTTGGTTACTATTCCATTTTTTTTTTTTTTTCCGTTTATGCTCCCTGACTTTTTGCTTGCCGTTTTTCGCACAATCTTTACATGTGGGCGGAATTTCTAGCGGTGCATTCCCATTGGTTAACTTGTGTAACAAGCCTAGAGCAGACTGTCCATAACTATGGATCTATGAGACCGACCGATGACCGTCACCACGGTCTTACTTGTGAATGATGTCATCCTTCCTATCCGCGAGACCTAATACCAACAACGTCACGACGTGACTGACCCAAGGGAGCTTGGCTCGATGTCTATAGGGACATCCGGATGAGCCAGCCACTCCCTCTATGCCTGGAACGCCCCAGCTCGTTCCGAGCAACAAGGGATGGTGACGGTCATCGGTCGGTCTCATAGATCCATAGTTATGGACATAACTTACGATTTATTTTTACCTCCCTCAGACCGTCACCATGGTCTTACCTGTGGATGACTCATACCAACAGTGTTGCAAGGAACAAAGTGCCTTGTGCCATTACATCCCGCGTGCAGCAGAAAGCACACCCAAGTGAGCTTAATGACCTCAGGCCAGTCACTCTCACATCACACCTGATGAAGACCATGGAGAGACTGGTTCTGGGGATACTTAGGCCACAGGTGCGCCATGCACTAGACCCGTTACAGTTTGCTTATCAGGAGAAAGTGGGCGTCGATGATGCCATCTCATACCTCCTGCACAGGACACACACTCACCTGGACAAGGAGAAAAGTGCTGTGAGAATCATGTTCTTTGACTTCTCCAGTGCTTTTAACACCATCCAACCCCCCAGACTGAGTGACAAGCTCCTGCAGATGGGTGTGGATGCCCACCGGGTATCCTGGATTGAGGACTACCTGACAGAGCGGCCACAGTTCGTCAGACTGAAGGACTGCCTCTCTGATACGGTCATCAGTAGCACCGGAGCTCCACAGGCAACAGTGCTCTCTCCAGTCCTGTTCACCCTGTACACATCTGACTTCTTCTACAACTCGGAGTCATGCCACATGCAAAAGTTTTCAGACGATACTGCAATTGTGGCTTGTATCAGGAATGGGCAGGAGGAGGAGTACAGGAGCCTGGTGGAGGACTTTGTGCAATGGTGCAAACTCAACCACCTACAACTCAACACTGCCAAGACCAAGGAGATGGTGGTGGACTTCAGGAGGTCCAAGCCCGCCCTGGTGCCAGTCACCATAGAGGGGGTTAATGTGGAGGTGGTGAAAACATACAAGTACCTGGGAATACACCTGGACGATAAACTGGACTGGTCAGTCAACACAGAAGCACTCTACAAGAAGGGGCAGAGCAGGTTGTACTTCCTGAGGAGGCTGCGGTCCTTCAACGTCTGCAGCAAGCTCCTCTGGATATTTTACCAGTCTGTTGTTGCCAGCGTCCTCTTCTATGCTGTGGCATGCTGGGGAGGAAGCACTAAGGAGAGGGATGCCGGGCGACTAGACAGGCTGGTAAGGAAAGCTGGCTCTGTTGTGGGAGCTGAACTAGAGTGCACCACTTCAGTATCAGACAAAAGGACACTGAAAAAGCTACACAGCATCCTGGACAATGACTGTCATCCACTCCACAGCACTATCATGCAGCAGAAGAGCTTGATCAGTTGGAGACTACGCTCCCTGACATGCACAACAGACAGACTTAGGAAGTCATTTGTACCCAGGGCCATTCAACTCTACAATGCTTCACTGAAAGGAAAAGGAGAGTTGGACTTCTCTGCATAGTCTATCTGCACCTGAACCCTTCTATTCACTTACAAGAATTTTTCTACAATACTGTGTATTGTTCACACTGCCTAGGGGCCCTACTGGCTACATTAGCCCATATGCACAACCCCTCCTTTTACTGTAACTACATACTTGACCACTAACAGTAACTGTAATCTGATACTTGACCTGCATACTTGACTGATGCATGAACACGTATATGACTCTCTTAGACTTATCCCTGCACTGACATTGTAATTTTATATTATTAGGCTATTTTTATTTTTTATTTTTATCTTATTGTCCATATACTTATATTGGAACTGTTGAAGTGCTATGCTTATTTTTTCTGTTGTCCTCTTTTATATATGCACATATTTATTGCTAGTCAATAGACTTTTTACCTGCTGCACTACTGGACTCATTTGCACTGTTGCACTACTGGACTCATTTGCACTACTACCTTGACACACACCCCATACTGTACCACAGTACACTCATGCGCATCTCTACCCATAGTATTTGCATTCTATTCTTATTTTTAGTAATGTTGATCTAGTCATGTTGTTTTGTTGATCTGCTTCTTATCATCCTGTGTATGCTGTAGTATATGTTGTGTGTGATTTTTTTTAAGCTGCTGGGACCTTGAATTTCCCCTTGGGTATCAATAAAGTATCTATCTATCTATCTACTGTATCTATCTATTACATAGACTACAGTGCGTTTATAGCCTACTGCCGAAGACACAGGGGGCTGGACTAGAGACTGTTCCAAATAACTTTGATTGAACCAAAGATTCTAGAACTAGAGTTCTTTGGATTGGGCAATGTAATGGACAAGTGTAGCTTTGCACAGTCTATGTACACCGAGCACTAGTTTCAGATTGTTTTTTTTCAGCCCGGCAAATTCTAGCCTGAAATTTACATATAGAAGGAGGCGGGAGATGGTGTTGGGAGTTTCGGTATGGTCCGTTGGATACCTTAAGCTACCTAAATTCAACAATATCAAGGTAAATGTGGTTTTGCATAATATTTATTTGGCCCGCCCCGCATCGCTGTATCTATTTTTACAACACGCCCCGCCCCCGCGACCATTAAATAGACATAGCCTACTAGGAATTGTAATTCAAATGAAAACAGCCTGTATTTCAGCCTGAAAGTGCTTGGAAACATGACATGATTATAACTATAAACAATAAATCAGTTGATATTAATAACAAGATAATGATAGGCCTACACATTTACAAAGCAGCGTTTGTAATCTAGGCTAAACATTTTTTTATTTTAGATTTGTAAAGGGCAGGCCTACAGTTTACAGCCTAGCTAAATAACCACCGACACTTTTTTTTATTTATCACACGGAAATGTTAATTTAATGTTAATTTCTCACGTACCTCGTCCTCCATCTTCACTTTTATTTCTTTGTTTTTGTTGTGACTGGCAGTAGCTGCGTGGCGCTTTCGTGACGTAACCTTAAAGAACTTAATAAAATATGACAATTCCCAAATATTTAATATAGGCTATTGTGAATTGCACGCATGGATTTTTTATTTAATTTTGTTTTTAATTACCCCGCGCATCACCAATAGCTACCCCTTCTTGGACATCATTGCAGTTTGTTCATTTACCACTAGAGACCGGTGTTTAATCGCGTTTCTCTGCTCACCGTGAGTGGAAAACACCTTAAAAGGAGCGGTCTTTCAGTTCAGTCCACACAGTGCAGCTCACTTTGCTGGATGAACAACAAAATCTGGAAGGTCACTGCTAATTTGTCAAAGGTAATCAATAGGCCTACTGACTTTGTTTTGTTTTGTTCTTGAGCTAACTTATGCCTGTGAGAAATATAAACATATGGCTAACGACGTCAACATGTCCTTATCTTGTCGATAACTGTTTATTATTTTATTTCTCATTTGCTTTCACTTTCTCAAAGTCTGTTTTTTAGCCTTTCATTGTAGGCTATTATTGTAAATTTGTGTACATTGTAATTTGTATGACGTGGTCAGTGAAGCTTGAGTTTTCAACTTCTACAAGAAAATCAGGAATGAATAAAATGGGCTTCTGAAAAATACATCTTAAAAATCACAGGTAAACCCTCCATCTTTAAAATTATCTTCTTCCCGCGGTAACAATAAAACTCGCGTTTAACCTACGAAGCCAACTTCTTTTAATAGTAGCCTAATAGGCCTATTTACCGGGAAACTGGTAATGTCAAGGAATTCGACTTTGGTGTTTTGTTCCCTAACTGACAATGGCATCCATCACTACTCTATTGTGTTGATGCCCATCATGTGCTTATGCAATTATCACATCATGCAGTACAAGTAAAAAGTGACACAAGATTAGGCTGTATGTAGGAAACATAACTGGTAGCGCAGAAGAGAAGTGCAAGTAGGCCTACCAGTTTTTCCAATTCAGGGAAATATCCTCAGTGTTTATCTCAAAGATTTGGTCACCTCACTGTATAGGCCTAATCATTTCCAAGTACTCTAACAATTGTTTTTCAATTGGACTGTGAATGTTTTATCAATAAAACAAAACAAGCCAAAGTGAACAAAAAGTATAAAACTAATGTAAATTCGTTGTAAGTTGTCCTTCCATCATTTTTGAGCGCATCAATCACATAAGTAAGAGGGGATTCTAACATGAATTCACTGGTGATGTTACTTATTGAGTGATGATGTGCGCTGACGTCAAAGGGCTCCTAAGTGTTTTTCCACCATTATACCATTAGTATCTTGTCCATTAGCTACTTGGTAAAGAAATGTATTTTTCCTGATTGAAACTTTTGCAAAGTGTGCTGAAACATGGTGCAGTATCCCCAAAGATCTTGGCTCCGCTTGAACCCTTTCTGGTATCCCTTTAATATCATTGAATCATCTTGAATAAACTGATACTACATTTAAACCTAACAGTAAATAAGCTACTCAGTTACAGGGGTGATGATATTGGTGGTTTCAAATGTTTTATTTGCTTTATGGATGAAAGCTAAATATAAGTAGAGCTAATATTTTACTTCTTACTAATTTGCAACCTTCATCTCCCAACAAGAACCATGGCCAACTCAGTCCCCTCTGCTAGTGGCTTTGTGGTGATCACTCATGTGGTCCCACAACAGGGTGGCCAAAGTTTCGCTTCACCACCAGACAGCAGCAGAGTTGTTGCAACACCATCTTCACTGCTTGGGAAATTCCTTAAAGGCGAACCAGTTGCTATGGGGGTGAGTTGACATTAAAGGAAAACACTTTCTACTTTCAAAATAAAATGTCTTTTTGCTATTCAAAGAAAATATGGTACAACATAGTTTATCACCTTTATAAGAGGAAGTTCCAAAGAGTGACCAGTAAAGCTAATGACCAACAACATACAAAATAAATTTATACAATAAGCCTACTTTTGTGATTAAGTTCCATTTACCCTATACAGAGGAGCTAACAATTTTTTTTTTGTTTGTTTTTTACCTCCCACAGACTGTACAAATAATGATTGGGGTGGTTGTGTCCTTGTTTGGTATTGTCACATCCATATATGCAGTTACACCATCCACTTTCTCTGGTGTCATGTTCTGGGGAGCCATCATTGTAAGAATGTTTCATTCACTTTTAATTCATTTATTCATCTTATTTTTTAAACTTTCTTAATATGTAATTTGATGATGTCTTTTAGTATATCACTGCTGGGTCTCTCACTGTTAAAGCCAATAAGAAGCTCAATGTTTGTTTGGTAAGTACGCCACACAAATCACTCAAGTCTGAGTGTGTTTACATGGACTTTAATCTTTCAATATTATCTCATAATTCTGCCATGTAAAGGTAATAATATTCATATTCCTTGTTGACAAGCACGTCTGCATAGACTGATAGAAAAGAGGGTTTAGAAGTTCTGAGATGTGTACATGTTTAGAACTCAGCTCAATACTGTGATTGTATGTATGGAATAATAAACCACACAGGTTATGTATATCAGTGAATATTGTGTATTCAAAGTGGTAATAAGGCTTCAATGTGAATGATTTCATCATCCCCCTCTACCACTGTTGCCACATCAGCACTATGTTGTTTTTCTATCAATTTACACACTAATATTAAGGCTGCCATAATGGGCTTCCAATTTACTATAGCCTTCTATTTACAGTTATAGTGTACATTTGTTTTTTGTTTTTTTTTTAGGTTAAAGCTTCACTGGGGATGAATATCATCAGCACGATATCTGCAGGGATTGCTATTATTTTGCATATCTTTGACTTAGTAATACCACTGTACCCTTTTTACTATTCCTATGACTGCCAGTACAGTTCTTACAGTTGCAGTTATGCAATGGCAGCATCCAAGGTGGGTATGGCCTACAGAACATATCATGAGTTACAATAATCCCAATGTGCTACACTAATTATTTTAATTCATATTATACTGACTTATACATACTGCACTTGACTGTTGACGGTTTCCCAATAATAGAGCCGTGTTTTGGGGATTTCTGGAGTGATGCTCGTGCTGTCACTGCTGGAGTTCATTGTCTCCATATGTGTATCTGCATTTGCCTGCAAAGCTACCTGCTGTTCTGGCACTGAGGTGAATGCTTAACTGAGAAGTCCTATTAATCAAGTAGAATGTGTGAAAATGAGTCTCCAAAATTCTATGTTTCATTTCTTGCAGCAAGTGATTTATGTTTCAAGCCAGGTGCAATCCTCTGTCTCCACCACCCACGTGTCTGCACCTGCTCTGAACCCCTCTGAGGTACAGAGTCCAGAAGATTCTTATGGAAAAGGTTGATGTATCAATCCCCAGCTGAATGTACTTTTGTGTTCCTTTTTCAGATGCCACCCCTCCAAAGCAGTGTGATGCCTCTTGCTCATTACTCTGTTGAAGGCATGAAGACTGGCTGCCCTGTTGATCAGCCCCCTGAATACACTGCCACCCAGGAATGAGTGGTTGGACTATGACCATGACTACATACTGTAGGGTCCAGCTTTATGTTTCAAGCAAATTGTAACTTTGCACTGAAGTGAATATAGGCTACTATAGGATTAGTATGCACATGTAGGTATGGTTATTCATTTATGTTATCTTTCACACGTTTCTGTTCGTATAAATCTACTATGATCTAGGCTGACTGCTCTAGCTATCGCTATCTCATAGATAATATAAAAGTGTAATCTGGAAAGTCAGAATAGGCCATCAATCATATGATATATGAAAAGATTGAAGTGAGAAAACTGCATTTGTGTTGAATATGCAGATGTCAAATGTTAAAAGGTAAGGTGAGGTAAATCTTTAGACTGATGTTAGTGTCAAATTTTAATGTAAATTCTGAAAATGTTACAGATTATTGCTTTCAGATTATTTGTGTTAAGTGTGCAAACCATCCCTGCAATTATTCTTCACCGGTAAATATATATGACGTGCTGACATGCTATTTGTTTAGTTTTTAATACTGCACAATGGCTCCAAGAGCATTCCCTGAGCAATGACTTTTACAATTGCTTCCGCTTTTCGTGGACTAACAGTATCGCAATGTTACTCATGTTACTTATGTGCTCCATTTTAGCAAATGAAGTGCAGTGCCCTGTTGGGGGATATTTATCTTCTCTACTGTTTTTGTTATTAAAGAAAACATTGTTGAGTTCACAGCTTGTTTCACTGAGTCTGTGTTGGGCATTGTAAAAACATTGGGGCACATTAAAAACATGCAGCCCAGCTAGGCCTGCCTGAACTCTCCACCGCTCAGCTTGAATTTGGATTGTTTAGGTCCGTCTTGAATCTGGAGGGGTACAGACACAGATGCAGACACGTCCATGTATTACTTCCTGGCTGTTTCTCAATACAAAGAACAGTAAAAACAGACTATAGGGTACTTGTAAGTTGAAACTTGAGAAATTGAGAACAGAAATGCAAACTTTCAAGAAATTGAGGACACCGTAGGCCTACACTCAATTAGCATTTTGAGACAGTTGTGTTTTTTTCTAGTCTACTTGGCTAATAAAAGTATCATTCAATCCAGGTGCTATATCACAAGCCACCAATTCAAACAGCTAAAAGTTAAAAGTTTGTTGCTCTATTTTATTGCCATTTTCTGATGTAGCTGCTAGTAATTACATGCTGGGCCAATCAGTTCTACCTGCCGCCGAGTAGGCGTTGATGAGCTGGCTGCTATGTGGTTGGTAGATTGTATTTCACCAAAGATTTATTTTTATGTTGTCATATTTAACAGGCACCATTTCCTGTCTTGTTTTACAAACTTTCAAGTCATTAACCCTGAAATGATTAGTTTAAGACAGAAATTATGATTGTTATGTTAGCTGTCAATCATAGTCAGGGATGGGCAGTATTTATAATACATGTATTTCAAATACAAAATACTATTTTTTATTTGTATTTTATTGGGATGATGAAAATGCCTTTGTATTTTGTATCAAAATGCTTTCGAAATACTTTAAAATACGTTCTATGAGACACTAACATCTAACCACAAAATCTGTCTCTGTCTGTGAGCCCTTCGCATAGTTAAGCTATGGTGGCCCTGAAGTGCAAACAACATTAACAAATTAATAAACACAAAAACAAATTGAGAAACACAAACAAATTCAGAAACAACAACAAAAGTGAGAAACAAAAAAACAAATTAAGAATCACAAAAACAAAAATGAGAAACACTTTTGTATAAGTTTTTCAAAACAGTAATCTTTATTTCCACATTCTATGCCGAGCAGAACTAAACTACAGAACAATATGTGATTTTTGTATACATTGGGGGCATTCTAATGGCACCTCTCATGCAACGCATGCATCACTATTTATATACTTATTTAAATACCTATATTTGAACAGGAAAGTTGCCACACTACATGGGCAAAAAAGAGCTAAGCTACACTCTAAGAAAAACTGGTAAAGTGCTCTGAGGCACTTTAAGTGCTCTGGAGAACCTTAATCTAACAAACTTAATCTAACAAAGAAACACTGCATATCTATCCCTTTCTCCCTTCTTCAAAGCTGGGAACCAGTATCATGACCCTCTCTACCAGCCCTGAGATGGAATTAACAATGCAACTCGTCTGCATCGGGAGCCTGAAAAGCCCAATGCGAAAGTACATCATCAGTTCCAGAAATGACCAGGTCACTATTCGATAGAATGATGGCTTTACGTGTGTTGTCAAGAAGCTTTTTAAACTTAATTAACATTATCAATTGCTATCAAATGTAGCAAAATGCAGTGTCAAAGTGCTGTGTGTTTGTGATGAGCAATTATTTTGAGGAATAATTTTATATTTTGAAGAGAAATATAAAATTCATATATTGCAAAGAACTGCATTTGTGTCTTTTTTTTCTCAATCTATTTTTTCTCAATCAATCTATTGCATGCTATAGCTGAGGCATCCCTTCATAACATCTAAAACAAAATTTTGTCTGGGGGATGATGAAAACAGCTTTGACAGGCATTGGTCAGTAATGTAACGTAAATCAATCCAAAATGTTCCAGAGGAACAGGATTTTGGTTTAAGCTGATGGGTTTCTAAGTAACCGTTAACAGTTCTAAAAAAAAAACAGTTACTAGACATGCAAAGAACCATTCATGAAAGGTTCCTGATGGAACCAGTAAAGGCTCTGTCAGGAACATGGCTAAAAACCTGTATTGGTTTTCTAAAGCACCGAACTGAACTGGTTCTTCAGAGAACCCTTCAATAAAAAGTTCTTTGTGGAACCTTAAAAGGTTATTCTTTTAAGGTTCCACAAAAAACCTAATAAGGTTCTTTAAAGAACTTGGTAATAAATGGTTCCTTGAAGAACCATCCGGGAATAGGTTCCTTGTAGAACCAAAGAAGGTTCCCCTATGGCATCACTGTGAAGAACTTGAACCTTTATTTTTAAGGGTGTAATTAACTGTCACCAGATTCAGAAAATAGCTCGCTACAGCAACATTACTCAAAACTGTAATAAAACCAGTGATTTCCGTACTTACAGTGAAGCTACTGTCCAACCCTGATCTTGTGACAACACAATACGATATCTTGTGACAACACAATACAACGACTTAAATTACTTCAAGGTCAAAGTTATTAACAGTCCAGAGTGCAATGAGGAACCCAGGAAGCAGGAACAAGGCAATTTCAGTTAAACAGCAACCTACTATCTTTGCCAGTCGCCCTCCGAAGTAAGTCTGTACTGTTTTTGTGTTTGTTTGACTTGTAAACAAGATAGGAAGTAACGATTCACATTCTAGGTAGCATTTTCAGGTATCTGCTTGTGAACTGTTTATTTTTTTTGTCTGTTCCACTACAAAACACAAAGTTAGGAGGGGAAATGTCAGTCATGTTGGATTACTGTCAGCTCTGTCCAGTTGTGTGCTATAGTGCAGCCTGTGGGTCCAACTGCCTTTTCATGGCATTATTTTGAAAAGAAAGGAATCAACCGAAGAAAGAAAGAACTGCTTCTCCTTAACTGGTTATTTGTTTGTGCTACGTCTTGCAGGAATAATGGCAAACTCTGTTGCTTCTGCCAATGGTTTTATTGTGGTCACACATGTCTATCCGCAACAAGGTGGCCAAAGTTTCACCTCATCTCAAAATGGCACTGTTTTAACACCATCCTCTCAGCTTGGCAAATTTCTTAAAGGAGAACCATCAGCTCAGGGAGTGAGTTCAAATTATCCCAAGTTACCATACCATCATATGACGGTAAAATCAAGTTGCACTTTTACAATCAATTGACAAAAAAAGAAATGAACCTAATATGTTTTTGTCTTTCCACAGACAGTTCAAATAATGATTGGCGTGGTCGTATTGTTGTTTGGAATTGTGACTGCATTTTATCCATCAGCAATATCCCTTTACTCTGGTATCATGTTCTGGGGAGCTGGCATTGTAAGATTTCTTCAATTAAAACATTTTATTTTGTTTTGTTTTACTTATGTTTTTTTCTATTATAAAATTACATAGGTAGAAATGTACACTTGTGGAACCTAGACCAACATTTTTCCTAATACATAGATGTGTCTGTTCTTTCAGTACATCACAGCTGGTTCCCTCACGGTTCGAGCAAATAAAGATCTCAATGCATGTGTGGTGAGTATTTAATTAGTCTACAACAACCACAGCTTCCTGTTATATTCCAGGCTTTATCTAGAGATGTACTAAGCTCAGGAGCCCAAGATCATCCACTGCTCCCATAAGTAATTTCTTTAGGACAGTAGAGATTGACAGGTGGTGAGGAGAGAGATGGGGCAGGATCAGGATCAGGATCGAAGTTATGCTGATAAATGGACATTGCCCGATTGAACCAAATGAATGGCGATGCATCTCCACTCTCTCTTTCTCTATGTTTGACTAAACAATCAAACAATCAAAACTTTAACACCGTCTACCGTACATGTAAATTTCAAGCCAGAAATGGCCGGACTGAAACAGGCCAATCTCAAACAAGGTGGTTGTTGACGTCGGCACCATACACCTCCTTCATTCATATAGTCCAATCAAAGATAGTTTTAAACCATCTCTGGTCCAATCCCCTGTTGCTTCATGAATTTGCCAGGGGAGGCAGGAATTACGAAACGTTTCGTTCTAACCCTTTTTAAATGAGCCTAAATGATGCTCTAGCAGTGTTCCTGGGTCACTTTCAGACGCACAAATTTGCGTACACTATTATTGAGCCTCAAAGAACAATTTCTGATGGTCAAAAAATGTGTTCTATGACTCCTTTAAAGTTAAACACAATCAAGCCATACCTTGGCAATGCTTTCTTGCTTGACTTAAGCTTTTAGAGACAATCATGACACATTTTTTTTTTAGTTGGTTCTTTCTAAACAGTAAAGTATAGGTTATATTAACATGTATATTTCCTGTAACATTCCCTAACCCATTCAAGCCTAATTCTGGAGGATGTTTTTAAAAGGCTATCAAAACGCCTGATTGCTTGTGATTGTCTTAAACTTAAAAGAAAAAATGTTTTTTTTGGCCAAATACTTTGTCTCATCAAATACACATGTAAATGCTTTGTATAAATATACCTGTATTTTCTTAATAATAAGTTGCCTACTTAAAAAAAACAATAATATTTGACAGACATATAGCCTACACAAAAGACAGAGATTCAAAAACTATACTTCAGTATTTTTTAAAGGCAAAAAGTCTAATTGCTTTGGATTGTAATTACCTGAATCTTGTTCAGCATCATCATCGAATCATTGTTCAACAGTGTCATCGTTCAACAGTGTACAGTAGGCTATACCCGCATCATTATTGGCATGATGTGTGTGTGTGTTTGTGTGATTATGATCCTATGAAGTATGGATTTATCTTTCAAACTTTGGAGTAAAATAGCTATTATTGTTAGTGATGTAATTTGTTTTTCATTATTCAGGTCAAAGCCTCACTTGGGATGAATATCATCAGTACAATTACTGCAGGGACTGCCATCATCTTACACAGCCTTGATATCGTCCTTGGAATGTACTCTTTCTACTGTAATAGCATTTTTGACAGTTGCTATATGGCTGTGGAAATGTACATGGTAGGTATGATAATCAAAAAATAGTGTATGGAAATAATATTGCCATCTCTAGTGGGGAATCATCCAAAATCACACATCAATCTGGACTAATTGGATTTGATGCTTTGGTTTCCCTAATAGAGCAGGTCATGGGGGATTGATGGAGTGATGCTTGTGCTGTCACTGCTGGAGTTCATTGTCTCCATATGTGTTTCTGCATTTGCCTGCAAAGCCACCTGCTCTTGCTGCACTGAGGTGAGTATAACTTCACTACCTAATTTAGTTTTACATTTTGCTATCTAGTTAGTATAATATTGTATATTGAGAATACTCTTTTCATTTGATTTTGTAGCAAGTGGTATGTCATGTCCCACCTTCTTTTCCCGGCTCCCACATGTTTGCACCCCCAGCGAACACCTCAGAGGTACAGTACAGGACTCCTGATCATTCAAATGAAAATGACCATGACTGAACTTAATACATATGTATTCTTAATGCATGCTTAGTGCTGTTAGTGCTCACAGAAAGGGCTTGCAGTTTGGGCCCTTTGAAGAATGATTGCTCGCTGTAACATCAGAATCAGAGAAAGAATAGGTTGGTAGAAGTTTTTTTGCACGTGTTTTGTTTTACCGTTGCTATAAGGACTACATTTATCTCTAACTCTCTTTATTTAGAAAATAAGAAATTTGTACAAATGCCTTGTCAGGACTATTTTGATACTTCCGGGTACTAAAATCAGAACTTTTTTGTACAACTCATTTCATTGAGAGGGCCTGTTTATTTGGTAGTAAGAAAGGATTGCTTGCCTTAACGGATAGCAACCTACCTCTGCATTGACAGCGCCTCTCTCTAATCACTGGTTGGATCTGGTAAAAATGTCTCTTGGAACAGGCTCACTGGAAGAAAATCTGACTGTAGGGAGATGATAATGCAGCAGAGGTGTGTAGGAGTGCACTGGCAGATCAGAAAAAAACGTTTCTCGAGACCTTGCCATCACTCAGGATCTGCCAATAGGCCTATATTATGGCAGACTATAGGCATCCCGTCTCTCCTGATCTGAGGAGGGAACGATGACAGAAGCTTTCCCCTGCTTTGCCCTGTCACTGAAACGCTGCTGGGGCAACAAATCTAAGGGTAGACTAAGACTGAATGCAGAACCAGAAGTAGGTCATATTTTATGTGTACTTGTATTTTTACTGCAAATATTGATGATCTGGCTGTAATCAAAAACATTTTGGACTTCAATTGAAAGCACTTTACTTTTCTGTTATTTTCTACGTGTTAAAAGTATTTACTTGAAAAGTGTTTTACTTGAACGCACCTCAGGTAGCATGTCCATGGGAATGGAATGGTGGTGGAACAGTAACAGTGGTGAACGGTGGCAGGCTCTGCGTTAAACTCCTTTTTTTTGTTTGTTTGTTTTGATAAATTTCCTAATAAATGGGACGTTTATTATTATACATCATGAGCTTTCTCTAGTCCAACACACTGTGAATGAAGTTATTTACCTGCTTGATCATTAATGTGGATTCAAAGGCTGGTAATGGCTTCTGGTAGTGCATGTGACATAAAAGAGGGCCTTTGTGAATTCTGGGTATATTCAGCATATCTGCTACTTCTCCCAGTCAACTGTGCATTAATGCCGTGTCCTGTTGTGTCTTGTGTAATGTTAAAAACTTGATTGTTATTCCACTGTTATGAAATCCATTGTCAACATGACATATTTTTCTGCAATAACAATTCTGTAGCTCCCTCAACTAAGTTGTTGTCGTTGTTTTCAGATGCCTCACTTACAAAGCACTGTAATCCCTCCTGTTCAACAAGGCACTGTCAATGGCCTGAGGGCTGATCGTCCTGATGCTCTACCTCCAATTTATACCATTACACAATGATGAGACGAGACGTGCAGGACAGACATATCTCAGGCACATTGTAACGTTGCACTACTTGCTGCCTTTGTGTCTTTACTACATTCTTCAAGTGTGCGTGTGTGGGTGGATGGATGGATGGATGAATGGGCATGTTTCTTTACACTTCCATACACCTGCCTTTACTGGCAAGTTTGACTGCTGTTCATTATGACTAGTATACCTCTTCAAAATGTTGATGAAACCTTTCTTAAAAGATTTACTTTACCATTGTGGTGTTTTGTGGAATTTAACAAGCGTAGTATCCCTGCACTGTGTTATTGTAAGCCATTTGAAACCCAGCTACAAATACAGAGATCACACGTATCGAATGACAACATTACCAAGTAACATAGGAGCTAAGAACAAAATGTTAAGAGAACATTGTGAAATTCTTTATCTTCCTAATATACTGTTATTATAAGCCTCTTTGTTTGTATACCCTAAAGATTTATTTTACTTTTCCTCTCCAACCTATACACTGTTGTGTCCAATATAAAACATATTCAAGTTCCAAATGACAAAGTGACGGAGCTGTCAGATGCTGGTCAATGTGCGGCTTTATTGAACTGAGTTGTGTTCATGAAGCAACCTCCCTCCTTCCAAAATGACATGGCTTATATGCTGCTTATTCACATTGCTCCTCTCCTTCTTCCCAGCCTCTTCTCCTCTTCTCTATCTTATCTCCTGACTTATTATTTATGCACTCCTGCCTTGTCACTTATCTCACCTCATGTTATCCCAGGTTCCACCTGACTACACATTCCTGACTTTGTTTATTTCTGCTAACCTCAGTCCATCTTTCTTGTTACTTTGGTCAGTTTAAGATCCCTCTTGACCACTGTGAATATGTGACCATCTGCTGAACTCACCTACCTCTGTTATCTTAATACCCAGATTTAAACAGCATTATTATACTTAACTTCTTATACTATTATTTTTATGTATGTTTGATATTTTTATCCACAACACAACAAACATTCTTTTTTGAACGTTATTTCAATAACCGTCAAAATGTTTGAGGAAAATCATTCAAATTAAATCAAAGATCACTAAGAATTAAAAAGACTAATTTGATGGCTGAGCACAGCAGGGTTTAGTCATACTGTATGTGTAATCAGCAAGAAAGACTGCCCTAAATGGCAAAAACAGATGTGATTTAAGTTGTGATTAAAAGTTTTTTTTTATTGCATTTTATTTATAATATAGCTGTATCAGTATCAATAAGTAATGATATCAATAAGCACTATTCCCTAGCACTATGCTCCTTAAGGTTTCTGCTATGTAGCTTGATTGTTATCCTCTTTTTGTAAGTCGCTTTGGATAAAAGCGTCTGCTAAATGCATAAATGTAAATGTAAATTATATAGATGTAGATTCCTCAGCAGAATTTGAATGTATTTGTATCATGCACAGGATCGGCCTGGGTGAGCATTTATTTTCTAAAAATACCGCATCCCATATGCACAGTGACTTCCAGTGAAACTCCCTGTATGCTGTTTCCCAGCAGGGAGGAAACCAGTCTAACCAGATGGAATATCCAAATGACAGTAACATTAAACAGAGTACAGCTTTTGACCTGCAGTTAACAAATAACACATACAGCAGTGGTGGACTTGATATGATAGAAGACCTGTATTGTAACAATGTTTGTAAATCATGCTGTCATACGTCTGGGGTCAACTAGAAGTGTCAAATGCTCTGTTTCTTTTTATTGATGAATTAACATTTTGTTAAAAAAAAAGAAAGAAAGAAAGAAAAAAAAAACATATGATCAGGTACTTCTCTCCTAGCCTTTACCCTAAGTTTAGGATCAGTTATAAAGAAAACATGTCTGAGTCCTGTTTTACAAAGATAACTATCGGGGTGGCGGGTGGGTTACTGAAAAACTACAAACTAATTGCTCACTGCTTGGAACTAAGGAACCTCTCTTCAGCAGGCCGTTATGATTCTGAAAACATACTGCCACCCACTGGATTGACTATGTCTTTTTCATCTCTGCCAACTGAATTCTTTGGAACTCAGTGTGGCCATCTTTATCTGATAATGTGTCTCATCTCTGCCTCTGACAAGTCTCTGCATGGAACCTTTGTTCGCCACTAGATACCAACTCCCAACTTCACGCCAACTCTTCCCTTGAAATTAAGCAAAGAATTCCGTAGTTGGGGACAAGCAGATTATTAATGCCAAGTGTGCATGTAAAGGCTATAATGCCACTTAATAAAGGGTATGATGTTAAAAAAAAAAAAATAAATATTATTATATATATATATATATGTTAAGAAGTTGTGTTAGCCCCTTTGAGACGTGGATCTGCCCATGTTTGTTCTCAGACCACAACAAGATGTGAAATAGGGACTTTTTCCTTGTCCCTGTTGCTCATGGGTGCTCTCTGCTGTGGAGTGCTGTAAGACATGACTTTTGTAGAATGCGCTGGATAAATATATTAACAATAACTTATTCATTGATAGCTGTGTAGTGATAAGTTGTTAGCCTATTTTCGTATTATCTTTGATATGCAACAAGATACAGTAGCTGTAGGTTTAAAATGTATACTACAAGATAGTGTGAAGAAAATGTTTTTGGGATGAACAGTATTCTTCAGTATTCTAACTTTTTCTGTTTTCTCAGCTAACATGACTGTTTTCTTGTTTGAATTCATGGCAATTGATATTGATATGTCAAGCTACGTTTTCTCTGATACATCTACAGTACATCAACTGTGTACACCTGGCTTGTGCATAGCAAATCAAGAGATCACAGCAAGAGAAGATGAACACCTACACAATCACTGATCTTCTGTCAGATGAAGACATTTGTGCAAAACAATACATTTTAATGGATTTCTATAATATATGATATAATATATTGTGTCTTGGAACATTTTGAGACATTTTGGGACATTTTCTTATATCTAACATTACAGCATTACTTCACTATCAACACGTGGTAAAGCATTCAAATATACTTTTTCTTCAATAAGCACTAAATAAGTAAAATAAGTATGATCTCTTAATGTGTAAATGCCTTACTGAGGTTAAACACCTGAAAAATCAGTCAACACAGAGACAACACATCTAAAATTCAAATTAGCTTTTTTTCCCCCAGTCACCACCAAACTTTTACTTAGCATATCGTAAATAGCTGTACACATTTTTTATAGCAAGGAGTTATGCTAGTTCATGTAACTTCGTGTAACGTGTAACTTGTCACCTGATTGTGCTACTTCCCAGTTTGGTTACTATAATATAGTTCTTGTACTATATATATATTATATTGAGAGGACCCAAACTAGTTTCTCATTAAATGGCGTGTGTGTGTGTGTGTGTGTGTGTGTGTGTTATAGGTTGTGCCTGTGACACAGACAAACCAGGGTAAGTTGTGCCAGCAAAAATGAGAAATGAGTGTCTTTTATGCTCTTATGCTCATACATCACATGGTCACACGCCATCTTTTACATCTCTTTAGAGTCTACATATATCTAAATATAAATCCTTGTTTTAGGGATAAATTGTTTTCATTTGCGCCTTTGAAAGCAGATGCGAGATTAAAGTGCCAGTATCAGCAAATATGAAATACATGTCAATCTCCCAATTGTTGAGCAATATCAATCTTATATACATATGCATATTTAATGGAGGCAAGCCAAAGCCACACACACACACACTCACTTAATGTTCTTTGAAAATTCACTATCCTTTAGTATCCTTTTCTGTTGTAAATATAAAGCAAGAATGACATAGGAGGCTGCATTGGTTGGTATGTTGTAAGGAAGCCAATAGGGACCTACGGCATATGTGTCCTATATGTGTCCTATATGTGACCCCTTAGCTAAAGGTGTGATTTTAAGATGGTCAGGGTGTATGTCTGATTTCTACATGTATTTCAGCAGGTTACTCTTGAAATTTTTTGTCAACGGAAATTTGCTCACAGCTTTCTCAGCTCAAAGCTTCTCAGCTTTGTTGTTCATTTTCTGCTCTGAGTGAGCATCCAGTCGTGTGCCAAATAAATGTACATGAACAGGTCACCAGTGGTTGAAGTTGCCTTGCATTGATTTAAGTCTTCTGTAGATCTCTCCCACCAAATCACCAAAATAACATACAATTTAAATTGGCTCTTGGTCACAGGGACATGTTTTGTGTGTGTGTGTGTGTGTTCTATAATGTTAAGTACATTATAGCACACACACACAAAATATATTTTTAGAATATATTTTTTATGCAGTTCAGTTTTTCTTTAACTAAGAGGTCTTATGTCAAAATAAGATTTAGAAAAAAAACATACAGTGTACGTCTTCATCTCTAGTAGGGGGTAATTACGACAATTGTCTTTTTACAGAATAAAAAAAGGTTCCTTAAAAGCACAGAAATAACCAACTTTCAATTCAATTCAAATTTATTTGTATAGCGCATTTTACAAAAGACATGTCTCATAGCGCTTCACAACAAAGAGCACCAATACGCAACAGGAGAATCTATTATCTATTTTCTATTATCTAGATAATTATCTATTATCCTATTATCATTTTTTTCATTTCATTTATCATTTTATCTTGTTATGCTTTGAAAGAAACCTTGGGCAGTTCTGACGACTCAAAGGGCTAACCCAACTGCCTAGGGTAGATTTCCAGTCTCTCAGATGGTGATTAGTCCATGGTATCAACAGGTCTTTTTTTTTTTTTTTTTAAATATATTTTTGGCCTTTTTGCCTTTATTGATAGGACAGTGGAGAGAGACAGGAAGTGAATGGGAGAGAGCAGGGATGGGATCCGGAAAGGACCACAGGGTGTATCAACAGGTCTTGACCATAGCATTATCATAGTAATCCAAGGATGAAGACCCAGGATATAGTCTCATATCATTAGGAGCAGTCAAGCCATAGGGCCCACTGGAATCTGTGTCAATCATATCAGGGTCGCCTGAGGAGCTGGAGGCAGCCCACCCAGGAGGTTAGAATCAGGCAGTGAGAGGCATGGGTGACTTTCAGCAGGGTGGTAGTGGCATGGACCATGGAGTGGGTTGAGGACCATTCAGGAGAGGAGTGTTTTGTAATAACTATACTAACTTGCAATTGCAATATGTTCCATACATACTCAAGGGTGATGCATACTGCTGGTTCAAATCCTACCTCACTGGGCGACTGTTCAAAGTATCCTGGCTAGGACACACGTCTGCGCCTTACCACCTTGCTACTGGAGTGCCCCAAGGATCTGTGTTGGGCCCCCTTCTTTTCTCCATCTATACCATTTCTTTGGGCCAAATCATTCACCAGCACGGCTTCTTTTACCACTGCTATGCCGATGATACCCAGCTCTATCTGTCATTCTCACTCGATGACCCAACCATCCGAAACCACACGAATCTCAGATTGCCTCTCTGACATCTCTGCATGGATGCAAGACCATCATCTCCAGCTGAACCTCTCAAAAACCGAACTACTAGTCCTCCCCGCTAAACCAACTATTCACCACAATATCTGCATCAACTCTGGCTCCTTGTCTCTTGCTCCCTCACGGGTGGCCAGGAACCTAGGTGTTATGATTGATGACCAGCTAACCTTCAGTGACCATGTTGCCTCTGTTGCCCGGGCCTGCCGCTTTGTACTATTCAATATCAAACCTCCCAACTGCTGGTTCAAACTATGGTCCTCTCACGCCTTGACTACTGCAATGCCCTTCTGGCAGGACTTCCTGCCTGTGCCGTCAAGCCACTTCAGATGATCCAAAATGCTGCGGCGTGTCTCATCTTCAATCAGCCGAACAGAGGACGCATGTCACCCCTTTGCTAATCGAGCACCACTGGTTACCTCTGGCGGCTCGCATCAAATTCAACTCACTGATGCTGACTTACAAAGTGCTTAGAGGATCTGCCCCTTTTTATCTAAGCGCTCTCATAAAGGCTCATGCTCCCCCCCCCGAAAACTCCGGTCTCCAATGACTGTCGACTGGCAGTCCCGGCACCTCGCCCAAGGCAATCCAGACTCTTCTCATGTGTCGTCCCACGCTGGTAGAATGACCTACCAAAAACAATCAGAACAGGGCCATCTCTGGAGGCCTTCAAAAAGCTCTTAAAGACCCAGCTATTCAGAGAACATCTTATATCCTAGCACTAAATTGAACTGAAGCACTATTCCCAAGCACTATGCTCTTTAAGGTTTCTGCTATGTAGCTTGATTGTTATCCTCCTTTTTGTAAGTCGCTTTGGATAAAAGCGTCTGCTAAATGCATAAATGTAATTGTAAATGTAAATGTACAAACATGTTAACTGTGAACAACATTTGAGGAGGGGGCTGTTGTATATCAGCTGTGTCACTGCCATTGACACATGCTCTGAAATAGCCCTAAATTGACCCGGATGCTGCTCTTTAGTCGCTATAATTACATCTTTGACATTGTTGACAGTATAACTCACTCTTTTGTACAAAAAGTCATTACAAGGTTTGTCATAGGTGTCAGCTTTGAAAAGGCCCATATCTCATATTTACCAGCATTATTAGATCAGAACACATAGTACATTGCAAAATAAACCAATATAGGTAGACGTCATATATATATATATATATATATATATATATATATATATATACAAAATATTGAAAAGGACTGTATTTATTTTGATTGTTGTGATTGACTGATGTTTGATGATGTACAGTCGATTAGGTTACTCTCTTTCCTTCCAAAAGAAAACCAGAAAATGGCAGAATGAAAATAATTTATATACTCTCTCGCTGTGTGAATGAAGGACATATATTTGTTAAGACACCCACTGCGCTCTGAACAGTTCAACAGTTGTTCAAACTGTTCAACAGTTCAACAAATGTTTGTAGGCTAAAGTGACCAATTTGTTTTCTGTCCACTAGGTGGCAGTATCTTTTAAGTGTCAAAAAAGTTTGTGGCTGTGTCATCCAATTTAATATGAATTACCCTTTTACTGATTATTGCACAAAATGTACAGTTGTGGAGAGTTTATATAAGATGATCCTTTCTTCTGTCAGAAGGTCAGTATCTGGTACATTTTATGAGATTTGGTCATTAGTACCTTGCCATAAATACAGCAGACAGAGATCATGTTGAAAATATGAATATTCTTTAATTACTCAGGTATATGCATTTCAACAGAAGTAACAAAAGCAATATGATCAAACACACTGTCATTTTAAAAGTGGCCCCAAATGTGTATGTGTATGAAATATATTTCTAGCCTTCTGGTGTCATTTTATTGTAATTATTCTGAGAGTCCAAAATGTCAAATGAATAATAAGAAAAATATGGTGCTAGACTTGATTGCCCTTTATTTGGATGATTATTTTACATGCCCAACAGTTGTTTAAACAATTCTTTTCACTTACTCTGAATCTTAGGATCAAGTTAAGGTGCGAGTTGTACAAGATGAAGTTTCATTCCATATGAAGTATTGGCCATGTCTTTACTTGTTGCCAGGCACAGGGGGAGCCGTGTTGTGTTGCAGTGATTTCAAGGGCCTGGAGCCCCAGAGAATATTTTCATATTGGAATTAATGTTTGGGCGTCCCTAAATTATTTTCCGTCATAGAACCCAAAATATCTAATAGCACTCTGGTTAGGCAGCGGATATGAAGGGCAGTTATCACGTGCAGAACAATTTAAAAGACACGTATTGTATTAAAAATAGCAAAGTTCTTATGTATGACTAAATTGGGGCAGTTTGGAATACTGAGTAATGGCTCATCAATTTAATTGTATTTTGATTAGCTTTCATTTGAGTTTGGACTTTCACTTTGCTCATAATTCAAATGACACAAGTTTCTGCTGGCCTGAGCCAAAACTAGTGAAATGAGAAAGACACTACACTTAGCATAACTACATTTTGAATATATGTGTCATAACAATATTTTTATTTGTGCAGTTAAAACAAATAGGTAGATGGATGGATAATTCAAATGAGAAATGTGCCCATAATTCAAACCAGAACCCTATGTATTACTCAAATGTAAGCTGAATCATTCAGGAGAGCAAGGTCTGGTGATGAAAAATACCATCCAAATAAAGGTAAACCTAACTGGCTCAAATCTTTTATTTTACTATCATGAGTTGACTTACAGTAAGTTCACCAAAATGAAAGTATCTCTAAATTAGATTACATTAATAAATATACAATATGGCTGATGACACTGATGATGGCTGAATTTTTTTATATCCTGTATTACACACGTACCGACGCATACTGCGATGTACTCACGCACACACACACACACACGCACACGCACGTGCGCATACAGACAATCATACAATAAACTCACTTATGCAGCACACTATTTTTTTTATCAGCCACTCTCTTGTGATTACTTTTTTGATTATTTTGTGACTTCTGTGACTTCTATTACTTGTCTGTAGTTCCAAATATGAAACTTGTTTGGCTATATCAAAAACGTCAGATTGCTTTTTTTTCACTGCAAGGTTGAAATGATCACACCACATCTACTTGATAAGAAACCATTGACTCTGCAGTACAGCATATTGCACGGACATGTTCATTTCTAAAACACAAAACAATGTGTTATTCTGTACAATATTTACAACATTTCTGTGCTATATGATCTTTCGTTGAAAGATACAGCATCATTGTGCATTTATTGGGCAGGGCTGCTCTCCGAGATTGGATCGTTTCTTGTAAACAGAGATGACAAGTTTTCTTTGGGATTTTAATTTTGTGGTTTTACACTAAACTCACTTTAGTTTTTTTATATTTCACACTTTAAATACATGTAAACCATTTGCTTCTCTATCTTGTATGTTTAATAGATTCTAAAGAAACTTAACGTTTCTGCGAGTAATTTGTTTCTGAAATTAAGCACATAGTTCAATAAAAGGTGAACGGCAAGTGAGGGGAGGAAATGTATCTCCTGTTGTTCTCATTGGTGGAGGTGAGGAAAGAGGGATTCTGGGATTGAAGAGTGCTGGTGACTCTCAGTAAATGTTTTTTTCTTGACTAAGCTTCAACTTCTTACTTACAAACTTTGGATTGCACATACATCTTTTGTAAACATTAAACTCTGTGATCTTAAATGTTTACACAGTGTGTTTGTTTCTTAGTTCTAGTTGGTACTAAAGATCTTATTTCCACTTCACTTCCCGAAAAAAGGGCTCATGGTGCAGGTGTTAGTCCCCACTAAACTCAATCACCTTCTCTGCCAGAATCTCCTGGAAGGTCGAGAGCTGTTTCATTTGTTCTGTCTGCATGGAGTGCCTTCTCATTAGCTTCTTCTTCACCTTAAATTCATGACCACGTTTTGGTGAGGTCGGTGCCACAGGCAACAGGATCTTGCTACCTGAGTGGATGGGGGAGGTGGCTTTGCCATTAGTGCGGATGTCAGGGATGGGACGCTGGGGGTTCACATTCAGCGGAGGCAGAAAGCCGGGCCGGGTCTGGGAGATGTGATCCAGGAGGAGGGTGCCAGAACCTCTGCGCTCCAGGAGCCCCGGGTGCCGGCGCCGCATGGTGATCGGGGACACGGAGTTGGGAATGCTCTCCAGCGATTCCCGGGAGGAGCTGGCCAGCAGGGAGAGTGGCGAGGCGTTGTACTTGCGCCGCTCAACAGATATCCGCCCAGAGTCCGGCGAACCCGGGATGGACTCTGGACACAGGTGGGTGTCGGACTCGTAGTGTTCCATGCGCGTAAGTTTCGGGTGGGCCAGCCCACGGAGGGCCACCGGGACTGGAGGCGCAGCCTCCTGAGATTCGGGAGCCGTGTTCCTCCGGTACAATATCTGGTGCTGCTGGACCTTATCAGCCCAGGACGAGTCACAGAGGGTGGCGCAGTCCTCAGAGCACGAGCGGTCGATGAGCTTCGTTAGACAGGGGTCGTGCGTCTCAATGCTGTGTCTCCGGGACAACAGGGGTCTCCCCGGCCCCGAAATCGACATGCCATTCATTGCCATGACCACCTTTTCCTCCTTCTCTTCCAGCAGTCCCCCCTCCACTTTCTCCTGGGGGGCACTGCCAAGCACAGAGGGGGCCACCAGTCCCCAGGGCTCTGAGTTGAGCCTCTTGAGGAGTTTGCGCGGAGGGGGTCTCTTCTCACCAGGCGGTCGGTTGGAAGGCAGTGGTAAAGCTGAGGTGAGTGCAAAGTTAAAGATGCCCTCCTCTTCCTCCGTCACCGAGGGCGAGTTGGACGTGCGGATCTCCACTTCAGACGGAGACATGCAGGAGACGGGCGACAGCTTGTCCACGACTCCCGGCGAGGGCGGCGAGTTCAGGTACTGTTTAGTTTTCTTGGTACCTGAGGGTGACGTGTCGGTGGTGATGATGATGACCTCTTTGCCCTTGGCCTTACAGGTGTCCAGCAGAATCTGCAGGGTGTCCCGGTCACCCTTGTTGATGGCGTGAACCAAGGCGGACAAACCAGAGTAGTCCTTCAAGCTTGGGTCCGCTCCATTCTCCAAGAGCAAGGAAACCACTTCCTTCCCCGCCTGGCCCGCACAAGCATGCATCAGAGCGGTCCGACCCGACTTGTCAGGGATGTTTGGGTCGGCCCCCTTTTCAAGGAGGTAGCGTACCATCTTCTGCCTGGTCTGAGGATCTTCGTAGCTGGCCAAGCAGGCGGCCACGATCGGCGTCTCTCCCCGCTCATTACCCTCATTGATGTAGGCTCCGCCCTCCAGCAGCAGACGAGTCAGTCGCACTTTACCTTGGAACACAGCCTTGAGCAAGGCATTGCCCTCAGTGTGTAGAGGGCCTCCGTCACCCATGGTCCCTCTTGTGTCTCTCTTTAGCCCCTCAGCTGCTCATTATGACCTGGAAGGCCTCTCAACATTCTTCGAGCATTCTGAGGGAGATATCAGATGACCTAAACAAAAGAGAAAAATTATAGCACTCAATGCAACCATAAAATGTATGTTTATATGGACATTGTTTGGAGCTATAATATTAATAGTGTTAGCAATCCATAATGTGATAGCAATCCGTAATGTGTTCCAATTCATTTGTAAATTGTTTGTTTGTTCATTTGTTCATCAACCAAACCAAGCAAAGGTCTGAATAACAATAAGGTTCTTGTGTTGGTGACAGAAGTGGGGGTGGGGGTTGCTGGGGTTGCTGCTAGGTGGGTGTAAGAGGTTAGTGCATTAAGATTACAGTTTTCGGTTATATGTATCCACACAGCTGATGACATGCAGGAAATCAGGATCAAGATCAATACTCTATAATTCACCCAGCACTCTCCTGACAGCTGAGGCCAAAGGGACAGACACACATTTACTGATTCTGCTTCCATAGTGTGGATGGACAACGGACCAATGAACAGTTAGGGTTTACAGTACTTCATGCCTAGCAACAAAGACATTCAACGATCATTTCAACAACAGCAAAAAACAATGCACACACTGTATAGGATCATATCAGATACGCTGCATAAATCTACCACTGATCTAAATAAGAAGACGATTGGTACCCACATGGAGAGAGTTTTGACTGACTGATACAATTTGCAGTGCAGTGCAGGAAAAGAGTCTAGTTCGGCGATCTCTTATTCTGATGCAGCACACAGAATAACCTTAATTCAATGAATTCTGAACTTGACAGGCATCACTGTTGTGTGAGGTTGCTCAGTTGTTCGACTGTGGCTGAGAAAGGGCTCCATCTTCCATATACACTACAGAGAGCTTGGAGGGATGGATTGATGGATCAGTGATGACGTAACATTTTCCATATTCCAGTCAAGTTAAAGGATCTTATAAATTTATATTGCTACCCGAGAAAAAAAACACTTGGACATTGTAATTGTAGACATGTAATCCTAGCAACACTTCACACAGTGGACTTCCTTCACCTACATTAAGTATGATGTTGACTTTGGGCACCTCGAGCTTGCTCTGGCCGCCTGCTACCGTCCTCAGAATGCTAATTCTGTTGTCCGTCGGTGTGCTTTTGCAGTCTGCAGAGCAGAGGCAGAGAGGAGGCAGACAGTGCAGTGCTCACGTGGAGGTACCGTGCGGGGGCATCAACAGGACAGCTGTGGTAATTCCTCTCTAATTATAATGCCATCAGAGCCGTCAGGATGAGCCTCTTGTTCTTTGCCTCCTCCTCTGTCATCTCAGATTGATGGGAGGTCATGAAAGCCTCTGGCAAAATTATGCATCTCCGCACAGAAATTTAATGGGATGCTCTCTCATTCTATTACTAAGTGCCATTTCTTTTTACTTGGTGGACAGCAGTACAAGAGAGAGACTGAAGGTAATTTATTTCCACGGCTAAACATAATAAGTCCCAGAGGATATTTTCATATTCAACAACATTAATTTCTGACAGGGGTTGCTTTTGTACTTGTGCCACTAATTGCAATGAATAGAAGAATATGTAACAAATGCAGCTGAGATGTTCATATTTTGGCCTGGATTCTACTGGAGTAAACTGATAAGCACACCTAAAGGCAGCAGTCAATCACAACCTCTTTAAGCACATAAAAGGAGAATCAACATGCTGTTTATACCTGGTGGCTGAGCTCTGTTTAAATATTTAATGATTCCTTTGCATGTAGACTGAGTCAGACTACCAGGAACTCTGTGATATCATTTATACATGGCAAGTATAATTTATTCAAGTCTTCAACAGGGCAAAAAAAAAATCCAGACTGGCGCACATCTGGCATGCCAGTCATCCACCTGCCAACGCTTTCACGTCTTCAAATTCTCATCACACAGAATTCTGTGGTTTGAAGCCTGCCTGTCAGTAGCACAGCTTGTGCCACTTTCCCTCACTCAAACCAGCCCTGCAATAAATCAGTGTTTGTCAGTGTGCAAGATTTCCCCACAGACACAAACAGGGCTCGTGGAACTTATGCCCATGTTATGCGTTTCCATAAATCTCTTAGAAAAGCCTTTTTCAAGAAAGCCTTTTTCAAGAATGTTCATGTGTACATATCAACTTAGTTGATTGAAGGAACACGTCACCATTGTTCGATATTAAACTGCGTTCACCCCTTAGACTTAGACGAATTGATACATACTTCTCTCGTCTCAGTGTGTGCACTCAAACGTTCTGGCATGTGGAATGTTTAACTTAGTTAGTTAGTTAGCCTAGTTCTTTCATTGAGATCCAAACAGGAATGAAATTAGAAGCCACCTAAAACATCCACGCCATTCCTATTTATATGTGGTTACTCGAGTAGTTAGCTGACTATGGTGACACAAAATAAAATGTGGAGGTTTTCAAGTGGATAATAAAGATAACAACAATGGACAGTATGGTAGAAAAACACTTTGCTGTCGATGCTGTAACATTATGTGCAACATGACAACACTATATACCATCTGCCAAGTTGTAACTTCTCGAGTAACCAAATATATAACCAAGTATATAAGAAAGATGTGGATGTTTTTGCTCTCCATCCCTGTTTGGATCCTAATGAATCAGCAGGACTAAGCTAAATGTGGCATGCACCAGAGCGATTGAGTGCATGCACCAACTTAGACAAAAGATGTTTGTATCAACTATCATAGTATAATATCGTACAATGGTGGCGTGCCCTATGCAGCATTTTCATAGTAACATAATCATTTAGAAATCAATGACTGACTGGTTGACTGACTTGCCTTGCCTGTGCCTTTCCCTGTCCCACCTAGTTTTGCCTTTTCAAAAGACCATCCATGCAATATTTGAAATGTCATCTATTGTTTACATGAGTACATTGGGATCTTGTTGAGTTTTTTCTCTACAGAGCCAAGGGCTTATGTTGTCTTAGAATTGGTGACACCATTCTATTTTGTTTTACAGGTATTTTAGCTTTTTTTGCTGAGTGATATTATCGATAGAAGTGGTGTTTTTTAAGCTGTCAGGCATTTGTAAAGGCAACAATCATGCACTATAAATCTCATGTCTGCTGCTTTTCATCCACTGAGCAAGGCTAGACCGGACTCAGGAGCTGTCTCTATTCAAGGCTGCCTCGTTAACAATTCCCTGCGCTTCTGCCGTTTGGCACGCTCCATCCCAGTATGTGCTGAGAACACATATTGTACACACTACTGAGGCCTGCAAACGCTAAACAGATGAAGAACCATGAAATTTCAGCAAGGCGCTGACTGTTGCACACCCCATCAGAGGATGGCAGTCAATATACACCCCCACCTCTTCTCCACTCTCCACCATAACTTCCTCCATGTCTGTGAATGGAGACATCTGCTCAGGAGCGTGAGTCATCAGTGGTACAGGCATAAGATAACAGTACATGCAAAGAGCTTTGCTCAGAGGAGAACACCACATGATCAACTGTCACATTTTTTTTGGTCAATTACATTCAAATATATGCAGGAGAAAAAAGTATGATATCCTGCAATAAGGCATATCACAGCAGGTCATTGTACAGTGACACAGTCCTGCATAACCTCAGACATTCAGTGATGCTGAACTAATGGCCGTTTCTGTGAATTTCGCCGAGCGCTCTGATGATAGCAGTCTCCTGTGGTGCAATGTCTTTTCACTCTGCATCCCTGCTTGACCTCTCCTGCTCAGCTCAGCGAGGAGAGCAGACCAGTTGACATCAATCAAGAGAGTTTTATAGCCATGGTGGTAAGATCTTTTACCAAGGTATTTTAATGTGTAAGCCCTATGCTACCTTGGTGGGAAATTGGTTAAGCCTTCACTGTGTTTAAAATGTCACATCAAGATTGTGAGCATTGTAAGTACACAAGCTGTGAAGGCAGTGTTGCGCTCAAGAATATGGTTGATTTCCTGTCAACTATCAATTGCACCCCCACCGCCCTCCAAATCCAGTGGCTCATATGCAGCAAGCCAAATCAATATGCCAGAATCCATCATTACTGGGAACTACGATGATGAGGTGATTGGAATACATACAGTACAATGGCAGTGATGATGAGACAGCGGCGTCATCATCACAATCACCTGTAAATATCTCAGCCTCCGACATCTTCAACTGCTTGCCTGTCTTGTCTTGCCTTGCCTTGCCTTGCCTCGCCTGCCTGCCAATCTCCAATTGCTTTCCACTGTTATGCAACAGGGGACACGTGTGACTCCTGAAAGTGATGTAATTTGTCAATGCTGCCAAAGGGGGGTAGGAGGTGAGGGTGGGCGGATGGACGCACTGTTACAAATTAGCAGAAGCCCTGGAGATGCTGGAAAGACTGGGGATGCTGGAGAAGCCGTCTCCAGGCAGACCGCCGCTCCGGACTGTGCCTATTATGTCACGCATGAAGAGAGCCTGGATGGGTGGCTGGAGTGTCAGTGGTGAGCATGTGCTGTTCCACTCTGGACAGAAGTGCCCCGCCACCCCACCCCACACCTCACACACACACACAAACACACACACAAAAGCAATGGCCAAATCTCAGAATCAGCACCATTTTATCACTAACTTGCAAACCCTTCTTACGGCCGTGGTTGGATGAATGGTGACACATTAGATTACACCAACTGGGGGCTTTGGCTCCCCTTGTCGCAGAGAGAGAGCGAGAGAGAGAGAGAGAGAGAGTAAGAGAGAAGAGAAAGATGGTGGCTGTTTCCATGATGGCATTAGCCTTTTCAGCAGTTGGTTGGCCTGCAGAGGGCAGAGAATTGTATTTGGATTCTTGTCACTGTCAAATAATTTGACTTACTCTTCAAAATATCCTGGGTTTATGTGGATATCCAATTCTAATTTCAAGATACTTTCCACTCTCTCATGTCAATCAAATGGCATCAGAATGCAGGGCATGTTTAACATGGATAGACTGTCTAAGCTTTGTAAAGCTTTGTAAAGCTACACCAGCTACACATAGAATTTTAAAAAGTATGTGACAATAAATTCCTTAAATCCTTGAATTTTATACAAGGGAAGGAATGAGTTGAATGATCCCAATGGAGTCATAGACAGAGACAGATAGAGACAGAGCTAGACAGAGCTATGCTGTGCTATCAATTGTTGTGCCGAGTGTACTTTTACCCCGGTTGCTGTCCGTGGTGCTGAAATTGTTTCTGCACATACTCCTACATTGTTTGGCTAAATGGTTTGTAAAGGCAGGTGCAGGTACACACGTAGTGCGTTAAAGGTACGTCTGGAAGGCTATTTAAATGTGCCTGTTAATAATTAACGTAAAATTCATCATTTACTTTCTACCAATACACGTCATCTCTTCGGTCAGATTTGCTTATATTTTCAAACTGATTTGGTAAATTGAACATCAGTTTTTATCATGTTATATACACAACTACTTTTCTTTGTGTATGGATCATCTTCCATTTTATGTTTTACGAAAATGAGCCGCGTCTTTGAAACATTCCTTTGCTATCCACGCATCTTAGAGACTATAATGATTCTCTAAACCTCGAGACCGCACAAGAGGGGATTTTTTTCCCTCTTTCACTTCTTTAGCTCCTGTGAGAATTTGACCACAGAACCAAACATCAGCCTATGAGGTATGACTACAAATCGAATCTCTGAAAAAGATGGAAAGATACTGCGGTATTTTACTAAAAGACTAAAAGAATGTCGGCACACAAACTGATACCTCGACTGCAACTGTTTCAGAATCTTCCATAGAATTACAATGTTTGGTCAAATAAAATATCGTATCCGTGTAATTCCTTTTGGACGGGATTACATGTTGATCGAGGCAAAAAGGCAAAAGTAGTAAATGCCTACACCATTGCCAATTCGTGACTAACGAAGCAAAGTTCATTTTTAATACATTGTAAACCGAATAAATCCAGATATAACTGCTTTACTATAATTCCCAGTGATACAGCTGAGTTTTGTCCATGAGCAATTTATATAAAGCTATGCAAGGGGGATAGGCTAAATGTCAGAACTGGAATAGCCTAATTTTGATTCTTCAAGCAACATCTCCGTTTAGCGTTGTCGTTCTAGGCGAGTAAAATGTTCTTACCGTGCCAGTTGTGCGGTTTTCTATATTCCATCGGCCAACCGTTTTGATCTACCTCTGTTCCGAATTATTGGTTTAAATACCGCGCAGGTGTTGCTATCTGGAACTGTTCTATTAATCTTGAATCCCCTCCCCCCCCAAGTCTCCCGCGACTATGAGTTTAGGAGACGGGCGTCTTGACGGGGGTGGGGAGTGGGTAGTAGCATCGTGGGTGTGAGAGGTGATGCGCTCCCTCTTTGCTCCAAGAATAATCATGGAGATGGACGTTGTCCGGTGGCGCAGTGATGTTAGCATGCGTTACAGCTCACTGACGGAAAGGCGTTTGTCAAAACAGGTGCAGGGACATGCTCGGTTCATTTTACAGCGCGGAATCTCAGAGAGAATCTCAGAATATTAGGCTACTAACTCAATTGCCCACTCATTTCTTATTACTCTAAAAACTATTAAAAAAAATGCATGTAGAATTTTGAAAAGGAGCTCATCAGCCTCTTTCCTGTCCACTTACCAATTTAGCATAGTTTGGTACTTAACCCTTTTATTGTGTCCGACATAGAAATGCAGAGACTGCAACAGTTTAGTTTGTGATACAATAAAGCAATAGCATCATTTAGTCTGTTCGTTACTGTATAGCTACACTTTACCAGGCAGCTACTATTGCATTGTGATGTGGAACTAGAAATGCAAACTTGTGATAAATATGGTTGGCAGCAACTTTGACAGAAAGCTAGATAAACTAATTAAAGATAGGCTATGAATTAAAGATAAATATGCGATGACTTTCACATCCTTCAAGACACTCGCCAGCCAGAGGAGTAGCCTATGCAGTGCCAGACTCTTGTCACCTGATGAGAAGGTTCTTGAGGATGAGAAGGTTCTTTCTCCCATGAGCCATAGAGCTCTACCATGCCACACAGAAGAGAAGTGAGATAGACTGGTGTGCTTGATTTTACAATGACACCATGTTCTATGGCTTGACCTTATCTTATCTACATTTTACTTTTCCTTTTTAGCCTACTTAACCCACTCCAAAACTCAACTACTTAGCTTTTTGCTACATCAAAGGCAGGACTTTTGCACTGATCTTAACCACTAAATTGTTTTTAATGTTGCATTTTATAATATGTAGTAATTTCCTGGAAGATTTTTTAATGTGTATATATATTATAATGTTGGGGTTTATAACACTGGTGACACCGACCTTTAAACTACCATAGCCTCCTTCTGCATGTTAACTAATTTTACATTAAACAACCGAGAATGCCAAAATGGCCCACAAATAACTAGAACTCTTATATAAGGAAAAAATATATAATAGTACAGCCTATGACATGGTAAATTGGTCACCCTATTTCATTCACAATCTGTTGGTAAGGAATTAAAAGTAGCATAAAGGCTACTTTGAAGATTGTAGGTAAGCTCATATCAGACGCTAAAGAGTGTGGGCAGGTGGGGGGCAGTCCATAAATACTAATTCGGTGACTGTTGCTATTATGGAGCACAGTTTCTATGGCAACTGATTCACTAGATTCCTGCAGAAGCGTTCCCACGGTGACATGCACATGCCGCTGTAGGAAAAACCTTTATTGGAGTGACGATGCTCTATTGCGTCTTTGAATTCCCATGGAGGGATCCAAATCATTGCTTAGCATGTTTGGGGGCTGCTGTTGCTTTAGAGTTAAATTAGGACAAGCAACTGTGTGCTGGTGTTTCTATACTTCAAATGTGTAATTTTTGTGAAGCCCTGTCTAACTTAAATAAGTACAAAGCACACAAGTACAATTTAGTAGACTTGTGAAGCAATATAAAAATTAATAAAACATTTAATCGGTAGCTTGTTGCTAGGTTGTGCTATTCTGTGCACCTGTGATGATTTGAGTCCAACATAAGGGTCTAAAACTGTGAATTATAAGGCCTACATATAAACATTTCATAAGGGTAAACATATAGATGTTATGCACCATTTTCATAGTCACAAGACCATTTAGACCCCAATGATTTGGTTGCCTGACATGCTATGGAAAAAAATGGTGACTTTCCCTGAAAATAGCACAATCATTTGGATGTGTTTGCTGATTTCACTTCAGGAAAAAGAGAGATAGTGGCAAAGTATCCAAATCAAATTCAATCTTAAATTGAGGCAGTTGACACAACCAGACAACTGAAAGGGCACTGATCCATTGCATGTGTGTGTGTGTGTGTGTGTGTGTGTGTGTGAGAGAGAGAGAGAGAGAGAGAGAGAGAGAGAGAGAGAGAGAGAGAGAGAGAGAGAGAATTGAGGGGTTTTAAGTCATTGTACAACTGATGGGTGGGCTTAAAGCATTATACTATCCAATTGCACAAAGAGGCATTTCAACATGCAGCCCTTGGTGCTGCCCACTGAATATGGGAGGCAAATTATTTGTTTCTATTTGGGTAGATTCCTATAGTAGACAGAGGAGAACTACAAATCTCTGCCAGATTATTTGATTTGATTGATTTTTTTTGCACAGAATTCATGTACTGTATTTTTGCATCAGGCAAATGTGTCTTGCCGTGTATAGATAATGCATGGGGTCATTTGCATTTTATGATACATTTTGACCAGTAATCCAGTCACCAAAGAATTTTCTTAATTTTACGTATATGCTGAAAGGTGTATAATAATATAGTTCAAAAGTATAAGGAATCATTTGACGTTGTAAAAAAAAACGTGAAAACAGATGTTGCTATGTCTATTGTGCATGAAAAAGAGAGAGGGGTGTGAGGCAAAATAAGGTGTGTGTGTGTGGGGGGGGGGGACGAAGGCTGTATAGAGATGAGGATGGCTATATGAAGGTTATAGAATGGTGTGGAGAAAGGCAACAGTTATGCCATTAGCACTACACATTATGAAGGAGCACCCAACAGTATAATGACATAATGATCTAGAATTGTAATGGAAAGGTTGACCTTGCCTATAGTCTTAGTCAATGTTATTGTAATGTTATGGTATTGTAATTGTGTTGGCTGAATTGCATTAACTTACTTAAATCTAGACAATATTGTTAAACCTACTTGTAACGTTAATAAGGCAAAACACAGCCCAGGCAACAAATAGTACCGGAACAAATGTTCCAACACCCTTTTGAGCTAGGGGGATTTATTTTTCTAAAGGACCCAAAACTTTTCCCTCCGATGGCAGCAGCAGCAGCTAGGTTTATCCCTGGGAGACAATGTTGAACAGGGATTACTTTCAGGAATGTCTAAAATTCTTAGCGTTTTGCTGAAATAAGATGTGAGCGTATGTCATTTTATTTTACCATGGTGATAAATTCGACAGTTTTATTCATAACTCGTTGACGACCCATGAACCGCAAGTAACGTAAAGCTATTAGGTTAGCTTTCCGTAGCATACATGAGTTAGCTAGCCTATTTGTTGGATTAAAAATAGGATATGCCTATCTCGCAGGTTATCAAAATGTACGAGCTTCATTTGCAACCAATAGACACACAATTATTTAGAAGCCTTTGTATCAAGTGATTCTGTAATACAATGGAAACAAACTTCTTTTGTAAACATAAATTGTTTGCCGACAGAGCTTTTATAAGTACTGCTTTACATGGACATGAAACGTGAAAATGCCTTAATGCTTATGTTATATAGTGCTTTTTATTAAATATTATTTGCATCAACCTTAGCTTTGTCTTTGGGAGTTCCCAGGCGTTAATTGTGAGAAGAGTGCACAGACACTGTTCTCATCGCTCGAATGATGTTAATGGTATTCAGCAGTGAGAGACTACACAATGAGAAAACGTTAACTTTAAACTTTACACATCTCCTTTTCTAGGAATCCCAAGTGCTGCACGTCTTAATCGTTTTGTTGCTGCCAATCCTCACCATGGCCGGAAGAGGGCGTGGCAGAGGGCGGGGTCAATTGAGTTTTAACATGGAAGTGGTTGGAATAGGAAAAGGAGAGAATCTACCCCCGTCCAGCCTCCAGCCGACTCCACTATTTCCTGTAGGTTTAGGTGTAGAATCAACAGTTCTCATATATCACACAGAGTGCACAATTATTTAGCTTTATGACTTGTGTCTGTACAACTGAAAGATCCTTTTTACTGACATTTCTTGGGTCTTCTCCACTGACTGGTACCAGCTTGGATAGGTTCAGTTCGGTTCTACTGTTGACTTTGGTTTCTTCAGTTTTCTACTACAATCAGAAAATTTGCTTTAATGTAACCGGTTGCTATAGCAACCAAATATTCTGAGAAGCATCACAACAACAATCTAACAATCAATAGCGACCCTCAGTCAGTAATTTCCAACATGCACCCATCATCATTAAGGATCAGTTCAGCATGCTTGGAACCTTGGCCAAGGTGGTATCAAGAATGATACTTGCGACCAGGTACCAGATGTTAATAGTGGAAAAGCAAACAAAGCAAGTAGAGCTGATCTGAACCGAGCTGGAACCAGTCAAGGAAGAAACCCCCATTTGAAAAAGAGAGTAGACAGTTTGCTTTGCATTACCCTTCAGCATGTTCTGATCTATGGAAATGATGGTTACTCTTTGCCCCCTCGGCAGCCCATGGAGCACAAGCCAGTACCCTTGGTGGTGAGCGAGGAAGCTGAGTACATGTTGGCCCTGAAGCAGGAATTTCGGGGTGCTATGAAAACCTTGCCCTTCTACATCAAACCCGCAGCACCAAAAAAAGGTGAGTTTGCCATTTGCACGATTTGATACCCACCTGTACCATATTGTTGATAGAAGGGGCGAAATCCTTCATAACAGGCCACCTACCAGAACCACAATCACACATGAGGGGCATATATATACAGTGCAGAGGCACGCTCTGTAAAAGTAAGGTCTATGGCAGAATTTTACAGAATATTTAGAAGGCTAAATTACTGAGCAGTGTACATTTTGAAAACACTATCATGATCTCCGAACCCTTCTTCCCATTTAAAGGCCCACTATGCAACATTTTTCATTTAATTAATCCGTTTCATACTGTTTAGGATGCTAAAATGAGTCATTACACGGCGGACGAACGGTGTAGAATGCGCCACTGTGGCCTATAGCGGTAGATACAGCACTTGCAATGTTCAGCAGTGCGGACCGCCTCCAATAGAATGCAGTGTAATACAATGCAATACAGTCTTTCGAGGGAGCTTGTGAGAGAAAAAAACAGAACGTTGCTTTAGCCCTGCTTGTTGCCAATTGGTTGCCCGTGGTTTGTTATGTCTTGGTGCAGATCCCAGAGCCCCTAGTATTTGCCTCAGTATTACAGCCCCTCTGTTGTTTTTCTGTTGACTGTTGGACTTTTATTTTCATAAGTTAATGCCAAAAGGTTGGGTATGAATATTGTGCTTTATAACAGTCATGAATGCTTTTTGAACAATTTGTGACACCTGCTATGAATGTGCTATGTACTCACCTGTCAAGTGAAGTGATACTGAGATTTATCTTATCACTTGGGGATACTATTAGATACTGCCCAGTGCAGTAGAACACAAAAGCTGCCCATGCTGCCATCAACGCAAAGGCCCTGGTCAGCGCAAGTAGCCCTGATCCAACAGGCAGATAGCCTGCTTCACAAATTACATAGGAGGGAACAACCATCACTCCTGTTCATAACAGTTTTGTGGACATGCACCAGTACTAATTCTGCAAAGCTGAATTTGAAAATGGCATTCCTGTTCTATGACCACTTTAAAGCCACTCATCTTTCCACTGTGGGTTTTTGTACCAAGACATGCTCTTTGTTCAGATACCTGACTTGTGGTTTCCTGTTTCCACACACGCACCCCCACAGACACTCAAACCACACACACACACACACACACACAAACATACACACACACACACACAGCCGCTGTTTATCTCTTGTACAGTTTGTTTAGGAAACAAAAATATGATAAAATATTTGGCTCTTTCTATACAGCTAGTAATCAACATAAACACATTCATAAGTTATAATGCATACATAAAGTTCTAAAACCAAATGTCATTGTTCCAACTGATTTTCATGACTGTTTCACATTTATAAAGCATGTTTGTAAGCTTTTATAATTTGTGTCACAAAGTATTAAAGCGGCACCAAGGAGTTTTGAAAATCGCACCCTCTACTGATTGGAATAGAAGATTGCCATAAGGCAAGTCAGTTGTAGTTTTACTTGAACTACAGATCGCTACCCAATTAAGCAAACTTGTTTAGTGCTGTTAAAGCTGATAGAGGGCCGCAGAGCAAATGCAGCAAGTATCTTTCACCTTGTTACGAGTTAAGGGACCACCGAAACGATTTTGAAAACATTATTTTAAAGTTTTAAAAAGTCTTTGGTGCTGCTTTAAAAAGTTTTTCTTTTGCCTAATTGCTAATCCCAAAAATGTAAGATTTTTTTTTTTTGGAATGTTAAGAATGAATTTTAATATATCATATGTAATATAAAATGATTAATGCTAAATACCAATTTTAAAGCAGAAATTGCAAATTTCTTCTTGGATTATTTTCTGGGCATCTTTTCATTTATATAATACTTTATAATATGTCTTTGTCGGAATACAAAGAAATACACATTTCAATATTCATCATGATTCTCTCCAAAATACCGTAAGGGATAATGTGTGGTTCGCCAATCTTTATTGAAAAAAAAAATATCATGACACTGGTAGATGAAACTACGTTGTGCATCACAGTGAATGCAGAACATACAACGTCACCACTAACCATTGAGAACATGAAAAAGGGCCTTAAAAGAGGGAGTTAAATGAGGTTTTCAATGGGTTTTAACTGGAAAGGACAGGAAACCACAGAATATAAAACTATGTCTGCTTTGCATGAGAAGAGAACCTGTGGTTACTTGACCTACAATAATAATGAAAAACATTATAGGTTGAATGCAAAAGTATATTCTTTTGACCTAAATGAGTAATTACATAATTAAACACTTAAATGACCAAATGAGCCCATATGGGTCTTCAACTGATCAACCTAATCATGTAACATGTAAAACAAACATAACATGTAATTCCATGACTCTGGGAGCCCTCTTGACACCACCAAGCCTGAGGGGTCACACTGGGTGGGAAAGGAAAGGTGCCTGGAAAAGCCAAATGTGAATGATGAGCATTTATTTTATTTCTTATCTAAATATAATTTATCAATGAAAGTGATTACAGTGATATTTTCCATCTAAATGCTGTAGATTTTGTACCCCAGAGGTGCTCTGCAGAGGTGCAGATGGATAGGACATATAAGATGAGGGAACCTGGTTTGAGACGTACAGCACCTTCGACAAAACAAAGTGCATGTAAACTTGTCCCACAGGCTTCAAACCTCAAACCGCTGCATGTTACATCTCAGTTACACTCCCTGTGCCTTTTTAGACTACTTATAGGCACACAGTTATTTACACAAATAGTGTACACACCTTGGGTCAGGGTTTAATGCAAACTGAAAACAACACATCCATGTACTGACCTCACCCATGCATTAATCTTAGTTCACTGAACATGAGCTATTGAATCAGATCTGAATCAGGTCATGATTTTATGACAAAGTAGAATAAAGAAGAAAATGCCTTCCTAGCCCTCACCCATGTATTAATCTGTTATGTTTGACAAAATCAATCAACTGACCTAATAATCTGCAAGTGATAGTACTTACCTCTGAGCCAGAAGAGCAGGTGGCTTTGCAAGCAAATGCTGATATACATATGGAGACAATGAACTCCAACACTGACAACACAAGCATCACTCCAGCAATCCCCGCACTCTGGCTCTAATATAGGGAAGCCAACATATAATATCTGTATATAACATGTGTGAACATTTATTAACTGTATGTAAACATTGAGATTATTGTGCATTTACTGTACAATGGTGTACAATTTCAAATGATTAGCATACCCCCAACAGTTTCAATAGGTCGTTGTAGTTTCTGTTATAGTCATACCATCCATGATAATAATGCAGACTTATTGCCATACTAATGGCAAATAGGATGATGGAGATCCCTGCAGCTACTGCGCTGACTATGTTCATCCCCAGTGATGCTTTCACCTGCATCACAGAGAGAAAACAATGGATCATCAGATGTTTTTAAACATTTAAATTCATGGTATGATCTGCTGATGAGGGTGTTCAGTATGGGCAACTAGACTTAGGAGTATCTTCACCATATGATCTGCATAATATGATATATATACAGAATTTATTTAGGGTCTGAACCCAGTTGAACTTTGAGAAGAGCTTATTACTGGGGTATGTTGTAATGAATGTGTAATACACTACTCACCAAACATGGATTGAGTTTCTTGTTGGCTGCAACACCAAGAGAACCAGTGATAATATACTGTAAGAAATAACCAATCTTATGATTTGTTATTTAGGCAGTCACACTGACACCAGTAAAATAACAGTGACCAAATGGCTCATGAAAGAATAATGAATGAATAAATCTTACATTGATGGCGCCCCAGAACGCGACACCAGAATAAGTCGATATTGTTGGATAAAATGTTGCTGTTACGATACCGAACATCAACTCCACTATGCCTGTCATTATTTGAACAGTCTGTAAAAAAAAAAAAAAAAAGCATATCTTGCTCAGTTTGAATGACCACTCAAAAAGTATAGTCAATCCGCTTATAATTATACTGGACAACATTTGGAATCATTGATACAGATATCGGAATGCAATTTGAAAGGCTACTAAAAAAGTGATACAGGTGCGGTGTTGGTGTTGGTGTTGGAGAGTGATGTGAAGCCTGAACATGTCCTTGAGATAATCAAGGACTTACTCCCAGAACCCCTGATTCTGCCTTCAGGAATGTCTGAAGCCGAGATGAGGTGGTAGGAACAACACTTTGGCCACCATGCTGTGGGTGCGTATGGGTCAGCACCATCATGCCAGTGGAAGGAACAGAGTTGGCCATCATTGGGGATCAAGTTGAAACTAAAAATGACATTGCAAACATAGTATTTAAGAAAGAGAAGGAGCTATGTGAATGTACATGTCACAGTAACCCACTTTCATGTTTTAACTGTCTAATTCGGAAAGGTGTGTGGCTTTCCAAATCATGTCCAAACTATTTAATGAAACGTAGATGGTTAGGTGTATCTAGATGCATTCATATAAAAGTGGGGGGCCCCAGAATTTAATTCCTGATTGTCAAATCTTATTTCCATCTGGATTTTTCCACTGAAGTTTTTTAATTGATTTGTAAAATTCTGAATTAGGTTCCATTCATTTGGAATGGGCTATCCCAACCTGTCAGTTATTACAGAAGTTATTGTACAGGTTTAATGCTGTCTTTGGCAACTGGCAACTGGTTTTATGCTTAAGATTCACATCTGCATCAGCATTATTCACCATCACCATGGAACTTCATAGAAAGTATAAGGAGATCAGCTGAATTCTAAAAAGTGCATCAAGTTCAAGCTGCATTGCAAACAAATTTTTTATCCGCAGAAAGCCATGAAACTAACAGATTCAATTGTAAAGACATAGCCGCATAAAATGCCGAGTAAAGTAGCGATATGACATGTGGAATAATGTATTATTCGCTGGGCATTACTGGAAACTATTTCCCTTCACCTTTAACGTCGGTGGCCTGTTCATCCTGTCTGGACATATTTTCCAATAATGACTGTCGGACAGTACAGTGTCTGATGAAATTTGGTCTGCATAGTCAATGGCGAAAAAAGATTAAATCCTTTGTATTGCCGGCATAGGCTTTTAACAGCATAGGCCTACATTTAATAGTTTGCAAAACAAGTAAAAGATTTATGTACACTATGCTTCATGTTGATAAACTTAATAAAATAATAAAATAAAAAAGGAAGCAGAAATTCTTGAGGAAAAGATTACAATTGTATTTTTGCCTGATGCTTGTTGTAGGCTCTTTGTAAGCTGAATGCCATACTTGTAAGCTTGTAATATTCAGAGTTCACTCTTAGTAACATACATGTAGCCTAGTTTTATTTTCAAAAGTAAATGTCATTATAGATTGAGTTATTATACTTAATATATAATTATATAAATACAGCTAGATAGAATGTATTTTTACTTTTTTGTATTTTTGTATTGTACTTCTCAATGATGTTTGAGACACTATTAAAATTATTAAAAAGCATAATACTGTACTTAATGAATAACTTCCAGCTAACTTACATTTAAGTGAACTTTTTACATTTAAATACCCATTTTAATGCTACTTAAAGATGAAACAAAAACGTAAGAGAATTTATATGAGCAGAGAGACCAACTATACCTTTTGAATGGGCTTCTGCCTGAGTTGTAGTCTCAGCTGAAGTGTCCCCTACTTCCTTGATGACTTGGAGTTTGATTTAGGCGGGGGGTTGTTAAGAGTGTTAGTTTGTTGAGGTTCCAGTAGGGGGTCTACATTGGTTGTTTTCTGTCGTTTACTCAAGAGTATAATCAGTCTTCCTCATTCTCCTACTTGGCAGTCTTACAGAACACGTGTGCTCCTTTAAATATATAGGTAGCCTACAGTTGACTCACGCATCTCTGCCACATTTGACAAGCAGAAAATAAATATATTTATCACGGGTCTTTTAACATAGTCTTGTTTAGTTAGTCTAGTCTAGTTGAACTCCATGAGATTCAGGTCCATCATGGTCACACAGCAAAACAATTTGAACTGTGTGCTGTGGAAAGTCTCTGAAGAGGGACACAGAGCCCAATATAAAACTGATTTGATAGTGTCTTAACTGCAATGCTTTGATCAATCACTAACGAATTATGGAATTAAATTAAAGGAGTATTAAATTAAAGCATATTAAATTAAGTTGTACAAATTTTTGCATTTTTGCATTTTTGCTTGGCACATAACGTACTGTATAACTGTCTGCATTTAGATTACATTGGAAACTAAATTGTCTCTCTCCGATCTTGTTTAGCACAGTGTGACCTATATAGTCTGCAATAAAGCTAACTAAACACAATAATCTTGAAAAAGTTCCATGCTTTAGGCTACAGAAATGTGCATGGATGCTATCTGGATGCTGGTCCTCAATGATGGTGTGTGCACAGGGATGGGTGGGTTTGCCCCAGTTAGAACCTCGCTCCCCCACTTGTATGTTGCGTCCAGACTGGTTTGCATCTGGTTGCTGCAATCAAAACCTTTCTCCTTCACAGAGAAGCAGGAACCAGCCTGCGACGCTAGTCACACAGCCTTTCATTTGGCTGCCACGTGAGTGAATAGCCAGTAGGTTGGCTCAGTCTGCGGCCACAAACACCGCTGGCATATGAGACATTTCTGTTATTAAGGTTTTGTATTAGTGAAGATGCATTTAGATGTTTTGTCATCCTTGTGCACCATCCGTGCTGCACCAATATCAGAGCATTGATGTTATTTTGAAGCCTCACATTTGCTTGCCTCCTTTGTGAATATATTGGCAAAAGTGCTTCTAATAGTGTAATGACTAACTCCTTAGGAAGAAACACTTGAATTGTTCTCCCAGACGCTGATGCTGGGTCTGACGTGTGTGTGTGTGTGTGTGTGTGTGTGTTTCTTCCCTAACCTGCAGACGTGGAGCGCTACTCTGATAAGTACCAGTGCAGTGAGACGGCTGAAGACCCCTCCGAATGGGACCCAGGTGGGATGCTCATTCTCTTAGCTCTGCCTGCAGCCGTTTGGGAAAACGCAGGAAGAATCCGATTGGTGGCGGCCAATAAAAAAATACCAGCGCGCAATTACACATTCTGCCCGGGAAGCCAGAGGGGAATCTTTTTCAAAAGACTCTAGAGATTGTGCGCCAAGCATGAAATGGGTGCATTAATTAAACAACAAATAGCTCTGAAGTGGTCATTGATATTGTAATAAGCGGCTTCGAGAAAAAAAAAAAGTTTGGGAAAACTAATTAAAAATGTCATGTGTCTCAAACCGTGTCAAATGCTCACGATTACGCTGCCTGTCATGTCTGCTCATGTCAAATGACTGGGACCTGAAAGGCTGAGAAGCACTAAACTGGCCTGAGCTTAGTGCTGTGAAATTAGCCTGACCATTGCAGAAGTGACAGGCTGAAGAGTGTATTAGTAGTCGCTGTTTTCTGTTTCGTGTGTGTGTGTGTGTGTGTGTGTCTGTGTGTGTTATTTTTTTTTTTGGCTGTTGCTTGTCTTATTTCTTGCCTTCTGTCTTGCAGACTGGAAGCAACTGCCAAGAGAGCTACGCACCCGAACAAAGCGGCTACACAAAGAGAGTAAATCAAGTTTAACCTTTTTGCCGTTTGTTTAGACCTTGCTTTGGCACAGTCATTTTGTTTTGTTTGTTTTTTTTGTTTGTTTTTTTTTATATACCCACAGATTTTGTGTTATGCAAAGCCCTCGATTATGAATGTGAAAGTAGAGGACAGACATCAATAGCCAGCACTTCAGGTTGCATTTTGAGCACCTTGGAGAGGTTACACCCACCCTCTGTAGTGGCTGAGTAGTCAGCTCACGCTGGCAGGGTAAGATAGCATTCTGAACCACAGCCTCACTGACTCATCCCTCTCCCTCGGTGTCAGGAACCTGCACGGGTCCTGCCAAGCACTCTAATGGCCATTTTGGGCCCTTCCTTTGCTTTCTGTTGGATAGGCTGCACTTGTGTTCTTTGTGTTGATCTGTTTTCTGTGTCACCATGTTGGCCATTTTGTGCTTTCCAGGTTGGTTTCTAGTTGATCTGTGCCTGTCATGTGTCTTGTCTCATCAGCCCTTCCTGCTCCCCTGCTACCTATTCTAGGGCCATAGGTGTTTTGTAGGCCTCTACCAGTATGTTAATTGGTTTGTGTTTATAAACTCCTTTGCTCCTTTTTATAAACATGTGGGTTAGTCTCACATGTTTTCCCAAGTCGGTCTCTGCACGTTACCCCTGATTTTTATCTTAAATAAAGAACTTTTGCACTAAGCTGTTCATGTGGGTCCCCTCCTATCTGAGCGTGACACTTGGGAAATCAATAAGATGTCACTTTGCCGGTTGTCTGGCTCAGAGGCTTTTTTCTGTTCTCCTGTTTCGCCATCACTTTGACTTGCTCTTTCTCTTTCTTGTTCTCCCACTTATTCACTGTATCACTCACTCACTACTTTTTTCTCCCCTTGATCTCTGCTCCTCTGTCTCTCGACTATCTTCTCTCATATCTTTGTAGTATATTTATGTCCTTGTGGTCAATCTTGAAGGGTTCTGCTTAAAAAATAAAAAAAGGAGAAGGAAGGTTTTTTTTTCTGTTATTTAATGCCATTGGGATATAGTTGGGCCTAAGAGGAAGCTTAATTTACTGGGGAGGCCATGTAAGGTGTCCTTCACCCCAGAATGGATATTCTCCCTCCTTGAATCATGAAATCTGTTTCATTTCAGAAAACACAGGCGCATCCAAACAAACCATCCAACCCCGAATAAACAAAGAGGAGATTATCCGGAAATTAGAAGTAAGTGCTACGTCAAACCCTTGCCTTTGTCTCACCTCAGTTATTACACAAGCTTAATGTGTAAGAACTGGGGTTTTCTCACAAGGTATAATGCAAATGAAAGGTTTTAAGATGGAGGCCAAAAAAATGTTCTACTGTCCATTTTATTTTTTATACCTTATTCCTCAATTCTGCCCACAGTTCAGATTCCAGTTGATTCTGAACTGATGTGACCATTGGTTTATGGATCAAAAACACTGATGATCTCAGTGGATTTTACGGTCGTGACTTTTCTTACTGTGGATTTTTCGGGGGATTCACACAGACTCTGGCAAAGAAAGAGGAGACACACAGCTCCGACGAGGAAGAAGGAGAGAAGAAGAAAGAGGAGGAAGAGGAGCAGGAGGGTGAAGAGGATTATGACGAGGAAGAATTCGAAGAGGCTAGTAGTCGTCTTTCACACATCTTTTGCCTTACATTTTCCCCCTGTTTGCTAACAGCCTTGTTAGTTCGCTAACAATCGTGTCTCTCATCAACAGGAGACCGACTACATCATGTCTTACTTCGACAATGGGGAAGAGTTTGGAGGAGACAGCGATGATAACATGGACGAGGCCATTTACTGAATGAGTGACACGACGGGGGAGTGTTGCAAGATCACCATACCCTCCTCACAGACTGTCTTGTCTTTGTGTTGGTCTGCGTGTATGATTTTACTGGATTCAGTAGTTTGAAAGTCGTTGCAGTCAGCCACGACAGACAGATGTAACAAGCACATGTTCTAAGCTCCTAACCCCTCTGTGTACTTTGAATACACACACAAGATCGAGATCGCAAACACAAGGCTGAGATCGCACACACTTTGCAGCTATCATCCTGTAGCACTCCAGCTTTTATCAGAAACTCGTTTTTATTTTCTTATTGTATCAGCTCCTTCTTAAGAGCTTCCTTTTGTACATTGGACTAAATTACTGCACTGTCAGTATGCATTAGTGCTTTTTGTGAACATCTAGCTGGACTTGCTTTTCAAATGTTACTGATGGTAATTGATGTTACTTTTTTTTAAAAAATGGAATAGTTTTATGGTTTTTATAAGCTATTTTTTTTATACCTGAATACACCTGAAGAGTTAAGAGTTTTAAAGTGTTTTGACCCTTTTACCAATTACTCTGAATGTTTCTAGTGTTGTAGAATTTGTAATGTTGTAGAATTTGAGGGACACATATGTGTGTGAATTTGGATGTTCTCTGCTTGTTTTTTTCCACAGTATATACTCTACTGTTTGTATGGTGCAAAAAAAGGCAATAATGAGGATGTTAAAACTAGATTATACTATTCATGGGAATACTGTGATTTTGTATCCCGTCCATGACGTTACTGTGGAATAGGTTGTTTATTTTCATATTTGTAGTAGTTAATGATGTAGTGGCAAAGACCTTGCTTTGCAGATCCCTTTGCATAATGGAGCAGCTACATGTGCTCTTTGGAGTGCAGTTTTGTCCAAGGACAAGTAGGTGGCGTGTTGCTGATAAAGTAAAGCTCCACAGTTGTCAGGCCTATTTTAAAACAGTGCATTTACACCATAGTTCTCTGCAATTCAGCATTTTCATTTTGCCGAAGGAAAGGTGAACTGTTAAACGTTTCTCTAGATTTGGGAGTACTGTTGTCTTGCTATTATTTGTATCCTTACAGGGTCTATTAAAATGCAAATGTTCTTATCATATAAATGTGCATGTGCAATTTAGGCTTGTTTCACAGGAATGTTTTTTTTTGCATGTCCTATTAGTAAGAGTAAGCTAATAGTAGTTTTAGTTGATTGTAGTTCCATGTAATCCCTTATGTGGAATCCTTCCATGTGCAGGGGTTGACACACACCTATTGTACCCATATCCATTATTCATCCATGCACAGGAGCTATGGTGAATATAGACTGAGGCATGATCGGCCACTCCACAGTTTAATCACAAGTTGACCAGACAGCAAACACACGTCCTGTCCCCTTCTGAACACAAATATGGAGACAGTGCCAGACGTGGTGGCTGAGGTAAATTAAAGCCATGTTCATTGGCTGTGCAAGGACACAATGCAATATTAGGCTGGTGCTAATGTGTGTTGTGTGTGTGTGGTGTTTCTGTGGGCTTGTGTGTATGTTTTGGGGGTGGGCAATGTTTGTGTGTGAGTGAGTGGGCGTGAGGTGGCTATGGGGAGTTCAATTCCACTGTTGCTATGGCTTGTGCTTACTTAACGGTTGCTAAGGTTGCATTTAGCTCAGTGTGGTAGGTCTTAGGTATGCTGTGCAGACCCGAAAGTGCCAGCCCTGTTTCAGAGCTTCTGTAAGTGTGGGAAACCCCCCCTCTGATAAAAAAAGCTCATGGGAATGATCATTACCTGTCTGAAATACTTTAGTAGAGACTTTGTATTGTATGTTCTGATTTATTGAGGGTATAGAATTACATGTATTGAATAGCCCAGCACTGTGTATCTGCCATGACTACAGAGGGCTGTGTGGTGGATTAAATTTTCACATATTCTTTATTCTTTGTGAGTTTTAAGATCCTTTCCATTGTTCAGCACTTTCTTGGAACGAATGGTGTCAGGTGGATGATAGCCCTCCCTCGTTCTGTCCCTGAACACATTGCCACCTTTGATAGTTTTCCTGAGCCAGTGCTCAGAACCCCCTCAGTTTGTCCCAGCCCACACAGTCTGAAAGATCTAAAGTGAAACCCTACCTATAGGGCAACCAAGTCATAGCACTGATCATAGCTGAACAATGACACTTCATTTTGTCTGTGTGGGGTTCACTCTGTCTAAAAATAGATCCCGGTGAGTGTACTTCTCCTGAAATCTGCAGCCTTCCGGGAAAGGGAAAAAATACCGAAGGTGGAAGTCCGCAGATTCAATGCACGGTTTCAGGAAATCTCTGGAAAACGAAAGGCACAGAGGCTTCTAGATTGATGGCAACTATACTAATTGTTGGATACTTTGAGGTTAGATGGACACAGCATTGTGCACAGCATAGTTATGTTGATTATGTTAAAGGTAATCAATTTAAATCTATGGGTTTCAATGTCTGACCCAATGAAAGGCTAGACTTTGATTAATTGATTTTCTGAAATTCTCATTGAAATTCATTGATTTTCTGAATTCTCATTTTCACTGAAAATCTGACTATTCCAGTTCTTGTAAAGCAGCCAGACAGTTGTATGCTGATAATCTGAGCTAGGGACAGAGAAACGGGGTCACCTTAGCATTCTAGATCTAGAACCCTTAGTCAGAAGCTTCACAAGCAAGGCTTTCTCCAAGAAGTCTGCTAGGAATAGCTTTTGGTTGCTCAGGGAAGTGGCCTCTTTGAGGCTGTGGAAGATTACCACACGTTCCCACCAATCTAAAAAATCAGATCTCAGAGAGCAGGGGAAATTAAATTAAGGATGGATCAATGCACAGTGTCTGAGTGTTTAAATTAATGTCATTAATTTTTTCATCAATTAATTATCATGACATTGATCAGAGAAGTCGAGAGTTTTGGTGGCAAGTGAATAAAGACAAAGCTGTTTATGCTGACATTCAGGGAGATGGTTCAGACAAATATTTCATAACATTTCAGGATTTTATTTGTATTTGTTGAATTAATTTTTTCCTCAGAATTCATTGAAATAATGAATTAATTATAACATATACATACAGTCACCTGTTATAGCTGCTAACTATCAAACATATGTGTGTGGGGGATAGTTAACGGCTATGATAGGTGACTATTAAAAAAACATGAAGAATATAACAATAGTCCTAAAGTATAAGGCTACAAAACTAATCCTAGCAGCAAGGGATGTTAGTCTCCTGAATCACTTCACTTCTATCATGAGATAGATTGTGTGGTCTGTAATAATTCAGGATGCTGGACTGATGATGCAAACAAATTATAAGCCCAATAGATAAAAACTCTGTAGCACGGCTCAACAAGGCTCACTGACAAAGCCGTTGTAAGTAGATGTTATTGTCACTGTTTATCCAGCAAAGTATGTTTTTGAATGCATGACAACATGAAAATAATTCAAATGTAATTAACCAAACAGGTAAAGCAGTTTGGCTTTAATACCGGTGAGAGAAAAAAAGCTCACCAAACTTCAGTCCAAGCTCAAAGTCCAAAGGATCCACTTGAAGTCAAAGACAAACACACACACACACACACCACAAACATAAATAAAGACCACTTTAATTATGGGAGAAGGCAAATAAATCCCCGGCTCCCAACTTTCATCCCATTTAATTAGCCTGCCACACTTGATCATTTGAGTGAAGAAAGGTGCCCGAATTAAAGGGCACCTGAGGTAGCTCAAGACAGGCGCCCACTCGTTCTTCATGCACTTGAGTGGGCCCGTTGTGCTCCTGCCTACCACGCTTACATTAGCAAGAGAACATTCTGTCCACAGGTCTAATTCATCATCACTGCACTTTGTCAGGAACAGTAATTTGGGACTTTGAGCGATGCATATAATGGCACTTCACTATATGTCAGCTGCTTGAGGCTTTTTACATGTTTCAATACCTTCAATACATTCCGTTTTTTTCCATAAGGACAATCTATAGAAAGAAACAAAGTGATTTTTCTTTGTATCTTTCTCAGTGTCCTCATTATTTTATTTTTTCATAAGTTTACTTTTTCATTTTTAATACTGATTATTGCTGACCACATGTGCAAAGACATGGGTGCCGTTTCAGGAAGATCCTGGCTTTGTACCACTACATTCGAAAAAAATATTTCCCTGTCTGCTAAGGAGCTTTGCTGCAAAGGTCACCTTCATACTCTGTCTCAACCTCTGCACTCCTAGTCACTGAGGATGCAGAGCTCTCTCTTGGACAAAGGGACAGTGTGTGTGTGTGTGTGTGTGTGTGTGTGTGTGTGTGTGAGAGAGAGAGAGAGAGAGAGAGAGAGAGAGAGAGAGAGTGTGTGTGTGTGTGTAAGAGAGAACTGAAATCTTTCTTACCCTCCTTCCTCCCTGTTCCCTGGGGTGTAGTACCCCACCACCACCACCACAGACAGTCTCTCGGGCAATGTGCTAAAGCAGCTCTACAGCAAGGAATCGCAAAGTTCACACAAATGGATTCTGACATCCAAGGGCTTCATGCTATTTCTCTCTCCTGACATCCTGCACCTTAACACTCAAAGGGCAGCACTTTCCCCCAGGCAATGTGGGCAGCAATACAGATCAGACTGTTGGCTGATGGCTCAGTGGAAACCACCATGACAGCCACAATGAAACAAACTGAGACACCAAGGTAGAGAAGGTCAGACAGAACCAAACCTTTTCCTTAGGACATTTTTTTAATCTTCTGAGAAAATACCATTATGCTGGTATTAGGAGTATCAAAGCAAAAGTCTAGGGGTAGAGAAATGGCTGCTTATCTGCCAGGTCCCTAACAACAGCATGTAGCACTAGGCTAGGTAGATGCATGAACCAGATGGAAGCGCTTGCTTACCTGGCATTTGTGATGGCCTGATTGTGTTGAGGCTTTAAAGGGTGAGTTAAGGGTGTCTCGTATTCTCAGCCAAAGTGCTGTGTTGATGCTTGTGTCAAAATGGAGAGATGTGATGCGAAGCCTCATTTACAAAGCTACTGCTTTGAAAAGGGTTTATTTTTTGGCGGGACATCTCCCATGAAGAATATGCATCCATGGGTTTGTATCAGTGGGTGGAGACAGATTTGAGTAGTTTTATTTTTAATTTATTTTATTTTTTTTTTTGTGGTGGATTGCAATAGTTCATTATTCTAACAATGAAGGAGAATAGGATGTTTTCACTAGAGAGATGCAGTGCCATAATGTCACTAGTCAGAGATGAGGGAACTGGATTGTTTTTTCCAGTGTGCACAGAAATCTAGCACTCAAAAACTTCCAAGCTTCAGCAAGGCCTCTTCTATACCTGGAACCCGAGTTCAGAAGAGGGGGTAGCAGATGATGGCATCCGTCATCCAAGTTAATGAAGTTCCAGACGAAGTATAATCTAACAATCCACAGATCAGCTCACTATACAAGCTGCATCCAATGAGCAAACGCTTTCCTGCATGGAAAACTGATGAGCCTATAGGTGGCAGGTACAGCAGGAAAGCCAACGCCTGATTTTTATATTAAGTTCATTTAGACCTACTGCCCCAGTTGATGGTCCAGTTTAGTTAGAAGAAGCAACAGCTGGGTCATATTGCGTATATGCCCCAGTATAAGGCTGTTCCACATTTGGAATAAAGTGAAGGTCATTGAGCTGTTGGCCTATCTAGGTCTAGACAGACTGACATAAATGGGTTAAGGCATCTGGTGCTGCCTTACAGGACAGGGTCAAATACATTTGCTGTGTGAAGCCTTTACTAATTGGTTTGGTTCTGTGGTGGTGGTGGTGGTGTGTGTGTGTGTGTGTGTGTGTGGGGGGGGGGTGACTTTACATAAATTAAATAAAATATTATGAGCAGAGGAAATATTCTTGGAAACCTAGAAGGTCTGTTGTGAGGTTTGTTGTTTTTTTCCACTGTAAGCACACACCGTTTCTGTGTGCCCCCAAAAAACAACGAAGAGAACAAACATGGCCTCTCTGACACATGCCAGTCGTCATTATGTGTATGCCTCACGTCATTTTTATTAGGCTTTGCTTAAGAGACATTTCCTGTTTCATCACTTCAGTAAAATGATCTGGAATTTTCAGACCTGAACGTTGGTGCTGAGAAAGCTCTGGGAGGGTGCCCCATGACCCAGAAGAAAGTACAGCCAACATGGACTGCTCAGATATCACATACTGGATGTGGGGATCCTTATTCCTGATTCACAGACATGAAACTGGACGAAAGCAGTGAGTCAGTCAACCCCGCCGTCCACCCACCCACCTACACATGCAAATACGCACCCACAAACAGACCTTGATGCGTAATGTTACACACATACAAAAACACAGACAGGTTGCCTATTTAGAAATGTTAGGAGTCCTTCATGAAATTTCATTATCTAGTTAGAGCGAGTAGTGAATATGTGAAACATGAGGTCTCTCTCTTAATGCACACCATTGTACATGAAACTCTGTCCCATCTGAATTGTGGCCTCCTGTTCTACTGATGTAATCTAATAATTACCATTACATATATATGTGACTGAGTCTGTGTGGTTGTGCAGTGATGTGGTGTTCCACAGTGTCAGTTCCAACGCTCTCAGTGCGTACAGTATATCACATACCACCTGTCTGGCGTGATGTATGTTGTTCGTGCCCTCCTCAGCCCTGAGTAGTCAGAGTGAGTAAGCAAGGCCTGACATTCACAGGGTTACACCCAGCCACACAAAAACTATAACATTTAAAAACCAAGGAATTGGCAAAGATCTTGGATTAAGACGGGATACAGGTTTTCATTAATTATGTATGGAATTGGATTTAAATGTGGCCTAATAGGGTTAGGGACTTGGTGCTAATGTGAATCTCTGACCTCTTTTGAAATGACTGATGTTGCCATGGTAAATATTGCACCATCATGTTGCCATGGTAAATATTGCA
>JAGFZM010000818.1:197163-247715 GCA_017657215.1 Limnothrissa miodon | reverse complement strand
ATTTACATTAGAAGTATGTACTGCATAAGTATGCACTGCATTAATTTACATTAGAAGTATATTTGATGAGAGGCTGAGTGGTTCAACCCCAACCAGTGCAGTTCTTTCAGTACTGTCTCTTGTAGGGTGCAGGGGGTCATCTCACATCTTGGGAACCATGGTCAGATAGTGAACCATTCCCAGTAGCTCCTTGAGTGGGAGTGGTGATGTTTTTGCAAGTGGTTTACTTTCTTGTTGGGACTAAAAGACTTGACAATGACAGTGTGTTGGGTGTGTGGTGGAGGTGACCCAGGCCTTCTCGGAAGGTCTAAAGTTGGACTCGGGCCAGCTTCTCTATAACTCCTTCTGGAAAAGGAAAGCCATGAGCCGAGGAGAGGGAGGGGAGAGCACAGTTGCCGCTACCTTTTTGAGCGAGGCCCTCTCTTCCTGGACAGCTGCGGGACCAGTAAACAACAGCATCGGGTTTCCAATGAGATAGCTGCTCAATTGGGGAACATGTCCTTTGCACGCTCACACCCCCGCTCAGGCTGACTTCACGCTGAACACAGCACAGCACACATGTGGGTCTTGCATAATGAAATCATCTTACAATGATTGGCTTCTCACACAGTGGTGTCACATAAATAATATGCCCTTAGTTGCCCATCTATCACACTGGGTGAGGTGAACATTTTACAAGTGAATCTATGATAATACAATGCTGAAACAACAGGGTCCCAAATATAGTCAATGTTAAAATTTGAATTTACAGTAGGCACAGGTACAGTCTCATCTACAATAGACAATAGTTTCTATTAGCCTGCTATATTCTACAACAGTTTACTGATGTGGATAGCTGTCCTGATATGTGCATGAAAATATGGTTTTACCACTGACCATCATAAACACTTGTGCGAAAACAATTCAGTACTTTGCTCACTGAATGTTTTTATTATTATTATTATTATTATTACTATTATTATTATTATTATTATTATTATTATTTGACCTATTATTTGACCTGAAACACTACCTATTTTATACTTATTTTTATACAAGGTTGTTTCTTTTCTGTGACTGTGGTTACAAGGACAAAGAGGCAATATTAGTATGCTCAATATTTTATTTTAATCAGAATAGCCAGCCCACAGGGCTTATGATAATAAAAAATTGAAAATGAAAAACTCAACACAAGAATATTTTAGGCAACTACAAACATAAACGTTAACAAAAGCTTATTTCAATCTTTCTTTAGTTGCCAATGAGTTTGCTAATGTCAAATATTAACTATTCAGTTGACATTCAGTTAGGATTGTTTGATACAAAGAACAGAAAAACATTGCATGGCAATTTCAATAAATAAGGAGTACATACACATTCTGTCTGGTGGACTCAAACATAAGTGGTATAATTCAACTATTTGAGCAAAACACTAAAGCAACATCTGCATTTGCACTTGTTATGGAATGGCTACATGGCTCTACATAGGACAGCAATAAAATCCAGGAGGGTCGGTTCTTGATTAGGATGGAGAACACCAGCATAGTCGTATCTACCTGTGCTTATCGATGGCCATTACACCAGACAGAGTATTACTATTTGTGCTGAATGTGTGATTGTCAGTATCAAAGAACAGTCTGTGTCCATAAGGCTTCTCTATGTAGATCTTCTGCCCTCTCTTTCCAACTAGGCTGCTTATCTCTTCGGTCCATGTAGAGTCCTCTGACCCCACTCTGCCCTTAATCTTCCTTCTTCTCTTTGCCATCTCTGGAGGTTGCCCAAACGCCAAACCTGCCACTTCACTGAGCCACACATTTTAATAGGCCTGGAGGCCATCCTCCACCTGAGAGAAGCAGACAATAAAGAAAGGCCACATTGATAGTGAGTTAACATTGAGTGAATTTTCCCCTCAATGTAACGGTATTCAGTTATAGGCAGCTGGAGCTTGAAGACTTCTCACTTTTCATCCAAAAAGCTTTGTTAGTTCTAGACGGAATATCAGGAGAATTCCTCCATCCATCCAGTCATCTAAAACTGAATACCTTAACTACCATGACCTGCATACACAAGAATCTTCTTAGGCCCATATTTTCCACCAATGTAATTTAGATATTTCCTAACTCCTACCTCAGTGTAAGCAGGTGGAGGTCTGAAGAAGATGGGGCTGTCATCCTCATCGTAGTCATCCAGGAGGGGGGCTAGGGGATTATCCACTCTCAGATCCTGTGGGATTTCACTGTAGCTGGGAGGAGGGGATGGCATGCCCATTGAAATCCAGCTGCTGGACTGGGTGCTCTCCTGGCTGGACATGCTGTTGGTGCGGCTCCCAAAGCTGTTGTAGGGGATGGTCCCAATCACCATGGGAAGCTCCAGGATCAATTTGTCACTACCCGGGATGTGGACATAGATCTGAAGGACAACAAGATAAATTGGCAATTGATAAAATGAGGTGTACTCTGTGCACCTGTATGCACCCATATTGCATTGGCTCAGCACTCACCAATAGGCAGTAGTCCACATGAATTATGTTGCAGCCCAAGATCGTAGGCTTGATTTTGGGGACACGAAGGCACTTTCCTTGCCAGATATCACACATGCCAGATATGATGTGATTGCCTCGGACTGAGCACAGTTTCTCCTTGATGACTTTGGTTCGGCCATTGGCCTGGTAGATGTGCCTGGCGATGATGGCCGCTTTGGGGACTATGATGCGTGAGCAGGTGTTCTCAAACTTGGCACTGATGCTGATTTCTTCTCCCTCACAGTAGCCTTTACGGTCAATCTTGGCTTGGATGGAGACACTGCCGTCCGGAATGAACATGCAGGTCACCTTCTTCTCCTTTGTGCCACCAACTGGAGACTACAAAGCAAAAAGACAAAACAAGTTCACAAATCAAGTTCTGCGCACATGGATTCATCTGAAATGTCTGCCAATTTAATATTCAACATCATTTTGACAACAAAATAACTCATATCATTGTAGAATTTAGATCTGAATTATGGTGTGACCATTTACTTGATTTAATGACTTACCACCAAATCTGGGGTGTTCACATCAATGGGCTCTTCAACTGTAAAATACTTCACGCATTCCACTGCAGAATGGGAAGGCCTCTCCATCACAGCCTTCACAAAATAGTGAACATGGCCAAACTTCCCATCATAGGATGACACCAGCTGCCTGAAATGAGCAATTGAATATAATGATGACTATACCTATGACTAAAGCCACAGCTATTTTTGTCTGTCAAGTCATCCAGGGGGGAAGCAATAACCTACCCCTGTTGGGGAAGCTCAAATCCAAACATGTACTCATATGTATTTCCAGGGCTGAGAGTGATGCAACCATCTGAATCTGAAAGAGAATAAATAACTGTAATGTTTAACAAAGTAGCCTTGATGGTACAAGAAATGAATTTCAAGAAACGTGCATAATTCAAAATTTGGTCAGCAGGCGTTTGTAACAGCAGTTTTGATTGACCTCACCTGTCTGTTCATGATCCAGGTGTACAATGTCCTCATATTTCAAGTAATCAATCTGATCGCGACACTTCTGTTTTCCTTTTAGATACTCCACTTTTGCGCTGCCGATTCCGAAAACCTTCAGGGCTGAAACTTTCACTACCTCCGAGACTTCCACTATGATCCGTCCAGCCACCTTGTCTCCACTACAGTAGGTCTTGGTCGAGTCATTGAACAAAATCTCGAAAGTCTTCGGCTTCTTAGACAAGACAACCATTACTATGGATAAAGAATAGTCTAAACAAAGTATCGGAAGTCCCTAAAGTACTGGAAGTTGTAATTTTGTCTAAATGGAAATGGCTATAGTGTTTAAGCTCCCCTCTCGGTCAAGTTAGTCTGCAAGTGCGAAAGTAGTCATAACACTAGACTGCGGCGTGTTCATTATATACCCACCCATGGTACCATTTTGGCTTGATGTTGGAGGCATGGCTCTGTCCATGTGTCTAATTCATGTACAAAATAACTACCTCGTGCACAGAACCCTGATTGGTCAAGCACAGCGTTTACTCTAGCATTATCCAATGAAACTGTGGGTGTAACGCGTGTACACCTCGTGGGCGAAAGGTGTCGCTTACAGGGACAACACTTGGAAGTGGGGTGCAAGCCCCCGTACATGGCTAACCCGCACGTAGATGTCGCTGTTGACAGCGACTCAGCAATGTGGCCATGCGTGGTGGCCTTCACCTTCCCCCTAGATATTATAACCAGTGGGTAATTAATGCGATTTACACCAACTGGTAGATGCAATACGCCACATATTAATCTAGGCTTCAGGCCTTGCACAAGCATCATTATCGACCCTACTGCGTAAAGTAGGTAGCCTAATCTACATAATTCTGCACCTCATCGGCCTAGTCCTATTTATTAATCTGCTTTTATCTCAAAAAAGACAGATGATGTTTTGCAGACGTTCCAGATAAGAGAGGCTAACTGTTGCAGCAGTTAAGGACAATAATGTGTTTAGAATGGAATATTGCCGTTTCTAGGAGTAGCCCAATGTTTCTTTTCTTTTTTTTTTTTTTTTGCATGTACTCTGTACTAGCATACTGCATATTGTGTGTATTGTTTTAGCATTGTATTTTTGCATTCTGATATGAAGTGCATGCAATTTGGTAACCTACTAAATTTAGAGCTACTAAATCTAGGGACACTTTTTGTGTTTAAATGCCTGCACATTGCATCATGAATCATCAGCATTTTCCAATCAGATATATTTTTAGGAAACTTAGGAATCTTTGAAATACACCTTGAGTCTTCTGACAACATTATTGTAAACATTATTTTAAGTTAATACTACCCAGACAGACATCTCAATGCATCTCTTCCCTACACTGGGGGAATGCTAGTTAATCACTAATAATCACTTTTGATGGTTGTTGTTCATATTCACCCACTGCTTAGCAGTAAATAAAAATGCACAGTTATTCTAATTTAGACTCACTGGAAATGAGCTGACTAGAAATTGACCTAAGCTTGCTAAAAGAAGACCATATTTGCAGTGTGAAGTTGACATACTGTACCTGACCCTGGGCACAGTAGGAATGGACACAGAACTGATCGAGACATGTTTTTTTTCCCGCTTTTCCTTACTGCTGGAAAAGATAAACAACAAACAACTTTGACATCTAACAGAGAAAAAAAATGAGAGCGCATGATTAGGCTAAATACAGGCTCCTATTTTACTGTCATAATGTTTGACTTTGATTGCCCTGCCATCTACTGGCAGAATATATGTGATGCTGTTCTAGTTGTAACGCAAGCATTGATGTCTCAAAGAAGAATATTATAGGGCTTAATGAATGAAGAATATTATAGGGCTTAATGAATGAAGAATATTATAGGGCTTAATGAATGAAGAATATTATAGGGCTTAATGAATGTATAACATAGAAATAGCAGTCAATGAAGCACAAATAAATGTTTATGGGTATTAGGTACATGCTGATCTACAAGACAATGCAAACATCAGATAAAAAATGTATGTTTTAACAGAGTAGTAATAGATGTATAGACCTGTGCTATCAAAGATGTACAATGTACAAAGATATTCTTAAGTTATGTCAAAACACAATCACTCCAAAAAAAAGCAATGTACAAGAACCTGTGAAAAAATGCAATAACTTTTGTTAGAAGTCACAGAGATCAAATATGAATTTACCGACAATAGGCCTCATGAAAATATTAAAATTTAAAAAGCATGCTGTTTGCTAGAATGTTGTCACGGTGAAAATATGACTCATTAGAATTAATTGCTCTAGGCTAAATAAAAGGGTGACATTTCTGGGAGGTTTTGACACCTCTGAAGCCGTAACATCAGGGTGGCCTATCCATAGAATTATGGGCCTATCCACTATGATTCTACAGAAACATTGTGATGCAACAGTCAGAGTCCTTTCAGTCAAGTGTGTTGGTAGGATTTAATTCATAACTGGAGTTCAACTGCATGCAAAATAGACCTTGCCAAGATTTGTAATTCATGCATTTTGATTCACTCATCAACTTTCTATCTAGAGCATACGACCCTTTGCCCAGAGTGTTTTCTCAAAGGAGACCACCCATCAACTGTTCAGCCACCTGGCTGCTCTGTTTTGTAAAAGAACTCTGTTTAGTTGAATAAATACAAATCGCTGCTAAGATCAGATGAAGAAACCTTTGTAGTCCATAAAAAATAAAATGGCAAGGGGTTAGCCCCTTAGCCGTCGGAACTGCCCAAGATTTCTGCCTTTACCATAACAAGTAAAAACAAAAAATGATGCTAGGGAGTTTTTCCTTGCCCCTGTTGCTCATTGGTGCTCTTTGTTGTTAAGCGCTATGAGACATGCCTTTTGTAAAATGCGCTATACAAATAAAATTGAATTGAAAAATTGAATTGAATTTAGAATAATGTTATATTCAGTTTAATGCACAATATGTCATTATCTATTGTGGCCATAGGTAAACAGAGTATAGTTGTAAAATGGCAGATCTACCCATACCAGCCAAGGATGTGGCTCTAGTCTTTGGATAGTCCACATGGGTGGTCATGGGCCAGTCACCAACAACAGCTGCCACTATGATCAGTGACAACTCAACAACAGATGGCTTGATTATTGACAGAGAAAAGGGCACACAGAATTCATTCATACATACGATGTAATAATGGAGCTGTATGTTTATGTGTTTTGGTCATTCTTATTGATTGTGAATGCTTTATGTAGGTTATTGATGCTGCAGTTTTGCTGCCAATTCATAAGCAGCAGACAATAAGGAACCAGTATTTTTGCCACATTTAGATTGCATATGAATGTCTTGTTTTGTGTGGCAATCCATTAAATGCATTTAGAAATATCAGAGATTTACATCGCTGAGAGCAGTCTATGAATTGTGAATGGTTAGTGCCCTTTAGGTAGTCCCCAAAGATTGAGGTCATCTCAACATTTGTCTGAAACAGATGTTCTCTTTTTATTTGCTTACACAACACAAAACAATATATTATAAAGTCTCTGTATAAATAGCCATTAACATCTCTATCTGTAACAATGTTCCAATAATCAAGTTTTAATATATTCCAAACATAATCTAATCCCAAAATCCAATAAATATAAATTTTTCCCATTTCATCTGCATTGTAATTGTCAGCTCTCCCACTGCTCCGGGTGATGGTTAGTAATGAGTATGACTTAGATACAAGCATAATGACTAGAAAACAGCATAATTCACAAGCCACACATTTAGGGATACAGTTCCAGACTGTGTCCTGTTTGCTTACATTCATGACAAAGCTTTATACAATATAGCAATAATTTATGGTTTTGTAAAATTGTGCCTTTCTCAGTGACACATTATGTTTATATTCTTCAGGCAAGCATATTCGCATAATGTATATGATCCATTGAAATTAATAACATAAAAGATGATCCTAAATAAATCTATAAATACTAAAGCTTATTTTATATTAGGTGCAAAATATGGCTTCCTGAACCCAAGCAGAGGGTCTATGAAGCAGCACAGGAGAAGTCCCCAGTTATTACCTAATCATTTCAACAAAGCACACCAACTCCCACATGCTGGCTAACAATTCTATAGTCTCTACAAAACTGGCTTGTAACACTTATAGCTTTCTTCACTAGGGAGTATTAGAAATGTGTTCCAAATTACAGGGCAATAATAACAGTTAACAGCATCAGCAATTAAATACACATTTAGCACAGAATTTGTTAATAAATTAGTAACTTTGACTAATAAGTTAAAGGTGTTCTTTGGCTTTCATGTCCACCACAGGTCAGAGTCCCAATAGTATACACTTGAATTTAAAAGAGGATGAAATCTGTGAGCGCCACCATGAAAAGTATGAGTACGGCACCCAACGAACAACCGCTCTCGGCACCCGCCGTCAGCAGATGCACCCTCCCGGCGTCTGCAATCATTCCCCGTGCGTCCTGCAGCGCAGCGACGGCTGAGGCGCTGAAGTTGACGTCCCCTGTGGTCAGTAGGTCGAACAGGCAGGCCTGGAAGTACATGTCCTTGGCTGGCAGCAGGGAGGAGCAGTGCGCGTAAGCGTCCGAGCCGGGCTGCGGCGGCGGGTGCACCAGGCGCTGAGAGGCCGGGCAGCCCCACATGCACAGCTGCAGGTCCTGTTCGGGGCTGAAGGCGTCCGCGATGGCCCGTGGTGCTCGTACCGAGAGGCTCAGCGAGCGGCCACTCTGCCGCACCACCAGCGTTGTGCCGATGTGCGTGGCGTTGATCTGCGCGTGCCGGCCGGGAGCCTCCGTGCTCACCTGCAGGCTGTGGTGACCCCGCCTCTCTCCACTTGTGATGGAGCCGTCGACAAAGGCTGGGGGCACATTGTCCAGCTCGGCGTGATAGAACTGCTGCTCGATGCACTCACGCCAGTTCTTAAAGATGATCGTTATCTGAGGTTCAGAAAAAAGAAGACCATCAATCAATCAATCAATCAATATGATTCCACAGTTTCTAGGATTAACAAATATGACTTATATTTAAGTAGTACTTGAGTGATTATACAAAAACAGGGTTTTTGAACAGGGGAGTATTACACAGAGAGATGAGAAAACATGAGGTATGGCATCAGACTAACCCATAAAATTGGTCCGTCTCTGTGGATATTTACACATACAGTATATGCCAGGAATTAAAGATCACAGTCTTTTTTTGACAGAAAATCTGGACTGTTCAGCCAAGTGCAACACCCCATTTGGCATTTACCTTAGTGAGAGCCGTGGCAGACACCCCCCCAGGCATGGCCGCGCTGGTTGCCTGCACGTACAGGTACTCGTTGTCAATGAGAGGCCATGATCCCTGCACCGCACAGGTTTGGAACTCATCGTGGAAGGTACGCACGTGTGGGTCCCCGAACACTGCGCAGTGGAGGTACTCAGGCACTTTCCCCTCGCGCTGCAGGTAGCTCTTCTCGTAGAAGCAGGCATCTCTGGAAACGGGCACCTGTGGTGGGGGCCGCGGCCGAGCGGTGGGGCCCGTTTTGGGGCAGTTGTGTTGCATGAGAAGGTCCTCGATGCCCTGGACGGCCGAGTGGTACGCCAGGTCCCCCCTGCAAGCTCGGGCCGTGCGGCTGGTGCAGTGGGCGTAGAAGCGCAGGGCGCTGCAGTAGCCAGCGTTGCTTCCCTCCCGGGCGACTCCACCACCGAAGTCCAAGGTGGCCGCCACAAACTCCGAGTTACACTTGAGTATTTTACATTGGGCCCATACTGCAGTCAAGGGAGACATGGAGAAGAACAACACAGAGTGTATGATGATCTCTTTTGGCACTAAGAACTAAACAGTCAAAGAAACATTTCACATTTTCAAAACAGACACAAATTACTACGGTAAACAGATAAGCTAGCTGTATAACTTATATATAACTAATATCCATAACATCTCACCTTGTAGGCAACACAGGTGAGACAGCAGCAAGGCTACAAAAATGCTGTGCTTCCATGGGAGCCCAGTGTAGCTACTGCAGGCCTGCAGGCCCATTCCCTTCCATACAGACACAGCCCTTTCTGGGCTGACAGTGACAGCTGCACTGAATGCAAACACTGTAAGGACAAGAGAGAACATTACTTTCTAAGTCAGAAAAACACATCCAATATACTATGTACCTATAGCTAGTAGCACTGAGGGATCGGGATTGTAACAAAAAAATTAAATACAGCAAGTATAGCAAAATGAGATTGTAGGTGAACTATAGCAACTTGGAATGGCAAACCGCCCAAGATGTGGTCAGGCAGGACAATAGCAGGCATTAAGGTCTACATGCACAGTGTACGTATCTGTTACTGTGATAAACAGCAAACAGTGCACAAAGACCAGGCACAAATTCATTGAAAGAAAAATTGGGCTTATAGCCTGGAGACTAGACTTTTTCACCTCATCCAATTCGTCTGGATCCTCACGATAGGAATAAGCTTCCTTTAGCTCTGGGTTTTTCTAGTGAATAGGCACTTTTGGGGCTGCCTTCAGTCAGTCCCTAAAAATGAGTTGTGACGAATTATGGCCAATGCACTTTTAGCCTATTAGCCTGGCCCATACTAAGTAAACCTACACAGAGCAATCCAAAATGACATTACATTTGCCTTTTCACAGAATTTGTTCACGGAAGATTGCCCTACTATGGTGTTTGGGGTTGAAACAACAAAAAAACATTTTTGCAATTAAAATAATGTTTACAATTTTGCTATGTACTCATCTTACCTTCAGCACCAGACACAGTGTTTCCACTGTCTTTGACATCTAAAGCAATCTATATTATGTGGATTCTGACATGGTTTTAGTTTCCCTCTGTATTTTCACGATCTTGTTATACCTGGAGACAAACAACAAAACTGACATTGAAGCATTTTGTGGTGCTAGCCAATAGCCAAAAGCATACAGTCCATAAGTGATTTTAGTGCACACACATGAGTGTGATTCATGATGTTAATGCCACATCATTATATAACTCTCCTCTATAATTCTATAATGTTGGATCTGCACCGACAGAGAGAGCGTGTGCGCGCGTGTTGTAATTTGGACTCTCTTTGTTGACAGTGCACAGAGCAAACAACGACGGGAAGTGACCAAAATAACATAGTTGCCAAACAAAAGTTCCCATGTTTTGAGGTTTGCAAATATCAATTCTATTGCTATAGCTCATATCGATCAATATGTATGATAAATGTAGTATTGTTTCTTTATTCTGTATTGTGTCAGTAGAGCACAAGGTCTTCCTTAGTTTATGGATCCTGATACAAAAACGCTTTACTCTGACGAGTTGCCAATAATGGGAACCAGCACCACAGTGAGAGTCCCCCAGTCTTGCATCTGACTGCCATCCCACTGTAACATACGGCAGTGCCATCATTTCTCTCATGTGAGGTTGCTGAAAAACATACATAACCAAGGTGCCATTGCACTGTGTGGTCCATGCAAGCCACAACACCAGTGCCTGACCTTTCTTCCAGTTTATAGGACCTGTGAGCTCCACTAAACGGGGCAAGTTACTGGAGTTGCAGGGCAGAAATAGAGGGGTCTAAATATACCCTCCATGCCCGTCTCCACCCAGCCCCTTTCCCAACTATGTGTCCCCAGCTGAAATAGCCTCCACCAAACGTCTGGGGCAGGAAGGCAGGTGTCGGAAATTCAGTGGAAGTTCCAGCATTCACAGATATACACTATCATTGACATGACACCTAAGGTTTCACTGCAGCATTTCCACTGTAGTGTTGCAGAGGTTTGATGCTGTTGCTGGGAGGAGGCCCAGACAGAAAAAAGTGTGTGTGTGTGTGTGTGTGTGTGTGTGTGTTTGGCTTGCTCTTTGTATACACAGGATTTGGCTCCTTTTGTGGTGCAACCACCATTGTGCTCACCAGTGTGTGTAGTGATTTGGAATGTGGGCAATTCTGATGCAGCTGCACTTTCTGAGTGGGTGCATATAGGCAAAGCTCCCCCCTCAGGTCTCGCAACTCAGCAAGATGCATAGCGGGAAGGGACAGGCAATACAAAAACATAAAAGTACAGCCAATTGTTTTTAAACTTACAGGCCTAAAACAAGCTAGTGTATTTGGTGACACATACCACACGTGGACAGTTGTGAGGTCCACCAGTAAGTTAAAGTGACACAAGTGAAAACATGTGTGTTGTGGAGAACAGGAATAGTGTGCTGAGAGTGCTTTGAAATCACCACGCCATACTTAGTCTAAAGTCTGTTACCAGTCTACTGAAGTGCTCTGAAGACTGACTCCACTTAGCAGTTCATTATTCAGATTCATGTTCTCACTAATTCAATCTAGACATATGGCACAAGAAAAATGAATGGCTCTCTGTACCTGTTATGAACTTGTATCAGATGGCCAAAGGAATCTGTTTAATAGGCATATTGATTTTCCCAGACTGCTAACTCAAAATGTAACTGTTGACACCTCTACCACCACATACAGTACCTACAAGTGTTTTCAAACAGCAGAGTTAACAATGCAGTGTAACATACTGATTAAGAAGCTGCATTACAGCGACATAAAATGAAGCTAACTATTAATGCAAAAATTCCGGTACAGACTGTCATATTTCTGTCATGCTAAGGAAAGCGACTCCTTACCATAAATTCTGAAGGCTATACACAGTGATTACAGTATTATGTTTTAACCATTCGCTTGAAATGATATAATGATTACTATAAAACATGAAATAAAACGCGACAGAGACAGACAAGAAATCACATTCATAGCCTACCTCTTACAATGTCTCCTTTCCAAAGTCCTGGCGGCTCTCACCAAGCACGCTCATGCACTCGATCGGGATGGGTCAATCCAGCGCTAGTGACTGAGTCAACTGCCCGTTGCCACCCGCTTTTCCTCCCCCCATACCAACTTTAGGATGAGTGAGATTTCTGACAGAGTTCCTCTACGAGAAGCATAAATCACCCGCTGCGAGCACCTGCTGTCTGTGTAACAACTGCCCTCAGAAGTGGAAATACTCTCAGGAGCGGGAGGCCTATTTTAGAGCGTCATACGCCTTTCTGCAAAGAACTTGTAGCGTTTTTGAACAGGATGTGTCAGTGAATGTTTTTCTTTGATATCGTTACCATTTGTAAAAATCTGTTCACGTCAGTGTATATCAATTACAGTGCAAAATGTACAACTCCTACGAACCATGTTTTTTTTAATTATTATTTGGACAGCTTGCCACGCGCAAACAGGCCACACGGGCCAAGTCCTACCAAAGTCCTCGTCCACCTGTGGATGGAGTCATCAGTTTGCTGTTACTTTTGGTAGTTTACCAGTTCAATTTGAAAGCTACATCTAGCCAAATAGTTAATGCACACATTTTTGACTTAGTAAGATCTGACCTGATGCCACCTACTCATTTCTGGCTATTTAGTATTTGGTATTTTTTTGGCTGCCATATGCCTATTAACGAAATGTTTATTATGCTTATTCATTATGTGACATTATGGGATGGGCTATGGTGTAAGTGCAATGTAAAGTTAAAGTAAAACTCCTTAGATTGCATATATGCAGAGTAACCCTGGTTTTTGCTCGGATTGGACACTTTTCTACACCAATAGTCGAAAAAAGCTCAGAGGTATAGCCATCTGATTGTCCTTTAGGTTGGCACATGCTTCAGTGAGCTTTGCACAGTGGCTTTTGTTGACTCTGCCAGAGGGGGCGGGGCATGCAATCAAGCACAAGCCTCAACAGAGTTGTGAGAGATTTTTTTTTTGGAAAGGCTACTGTGCACGTTATGGTAGTGCGTGTCACACATGGCACAGTGTTTATATAAATTTTGTTAAAATCATAGTTTAGTAGGCAATTTGTTTTTGCACCAGCAAAGCACATTTTTGAACGTCTTAAATTCGATGCTCGATATGCTCCTAAATCTGGTTTGCAATAGCCTACAAAGGGAAATAGCTACATTTAGAGATGTGACTGTGGATTACAAAATTGGAACATACTGGTAAGTGTGATTCCGTTTTTTTGTCACATTTGTCAGGGAAACTTCAGCACTGTACACTTGAGTCTCATGCACTTATACTCCTACATTCTCTTTATTGATCATACCAGCGCCAATGTTGATCAACTTAATTGAAATATACTTTTCAGCAATGTTAGCCTATAAGTTTGTCGTGTTTATTATTCAACATTTGATAGCTCTAAATACCATTATTTGCGCTGCAAGGATAGTTTTATTGCATTAACTCATTTTATCCGTTTAGCGGAGCCCTATGTAATTTTGTAATATGTTGACTTGTAGCAAACAAGTTTAGTAAACTACATGGTTAGCACCACAAACAAAGGAAACTTACAGATCAATGCAGAATTGTATTCCCCTATCGCATGGCTTATGAAATGACTCAGGTGCGCACATTTTCTTAAGCAAAACAGAAACGTGTTGGTCTGAAGGCTATCTGATTCAAACGTGATATGATCTCTGCTGTAGACTAACTTTTACGGATAGGCTATTGGGGATGTAACTATACCTTGTCCCATCTCCCGGAGTCTGACAGGTGCGGGATGCTGTGCACTGTTGTATAATCTCCAACCAATATTGCACTCGTCCCGGCCTCCCAGACTTTGTGGAAATAGCTTCTCATTAAAAATAAAGGAAATTGACATTGGAGCTTGCTCGCATCTTACAAATGCTGCTGATCTTACAACCATAAATTGTTTTGCCATGCCAAATAGGTGTTGTGACAGTTGTGCGTAAAGTGAGTCGTTTATTTTTTTTTTCACCAGTTTCATACCAGACTGTCTTTTTATTTTAGACTGCGTGTTAACTATTTAACGAGTTGCCTTTGCACTTAGCACTGTGATTCTCTAATGAAAGTTTTACCTTCGGGGTGAAAGGTTTAAAAAGACATTTCCAAAGCGGCACATACCTAACTGAAATCCCTTTATTTTCGTAATATCTGTACATAAAACTCCTCAAAAATAGTACTGACTGTAATCATGACCATCGTGGACAATGATCTGACATTTTCACCGCGGCACAATAGCCTCATCGTCATTGTAATGTAGATTCAGTGCGCCACTATATATTTTTATATCTACCCAAGCCATTGCCCTATGATGACGCTGTTTTGAGGTGTTTTTCAGTCCACTGTGATGGGGAGTGTGTTGGTTGGTAGTGGCTGATCATTGAAAGTCCACCTCCTCCATGAAGAAAGCTGGCCCTTACACTCGCAGTAGTTGATATACAGGCCCTGTAGAGACTTTGCGGGCCATGTGTGCTGGTGTCTGTGCTGGACATGGTGGCCATCTTGACTCCCGTCACTCCCTCACACGCTGGCAGGCCATCATCAGGCCCTGCACTCATACATGTATGTGCATCATATTTTTTTCACGGTGACGGGTGAAGTCTTCCGGAATCGTGTCTGGAGAAACACAGGTGTGATGGATTATTAATTTGAGAGTTTAAATCTCTAGAACATTACATTCTAGGGGAACATATTTTGTCATGTAAAGTGTAGCCTACTTAAAGTTGGCCATACCATTGCATCGATAGCGCAGGTTCGACCAAATGATGTTCTCTTGAGAGAAGCAGAAGACTCCCAGTCTTCCACCCCGCATAGTCGTGTCAACAACCACATTTGAATCGGCCACCATCTCTGTTCCTTCATAGAGCCTCACTCTAGTAATATAAAATAGCAATATAAAACAGTCAAAAGGTGCATTTAACCGAAGTGAAGTACATGTCATCACATTTTTGAGCTTTTAATGCACTTGACTATTGCTGGTGTAATTTCAATACTCAGGGATAGTTCGGTTTTTAACACATTGAGCCCCTTTCACAGGTTGTCTAAAATGAAATAAAGTGGTTGACACCAAAATCTTGATGATTGCTCCTGTCTCGGCTATTTGGGAAATATAGAATCGCCTCTGCCTGCCTTTAAAATGGCTAGCAATGGGCATGTGTTGTTTCTATCCTTAAAACACTGGTTTTAAAAAAGTGCTACTCATGGAGTGATTAGTGGCGTTTGCTGATGTTCCAACCCAAGTATCGTAGCAAAATACAATTTCTGTCATGTTTTATTTGCCATTTTGTTAGTCCCATAGGGATCTATTTGCTCCTTCATATAAACAAAGTGCCAAATAAAACATGACGGAAGCTTTATTTTGCTACGATACATGTTTTGGAACATCATTGAGCACCACTAACCACTTGGTGAGTAGAACTTTTTAAAAACCAGTGTTTTAAGGATATAAACAACACATGCCCATTGCTAGCCATTTTGAAGGCAGGCAGAGACGATTATACATTTCCCAAATAGCCGAGACAGAAGCAATCGTCAAAATTTCGATGTCAACCACTTTATTGCATTTTAGACAACCTGTGAAAGGGGCTTAATGTGTTAAAAACCGAACTATCCCTTTAACATTTTTGTTTGGTTGGTTATTTGTTACTTTTTTTGTTTTGACTTTGTCTTAGATTTATATTTTTTTGTGTGGACATAAAGTAAATCCCAAGGTATTTTTCATTTAAAATATCTTATTTTAGTTTTTACATTTATAATAAAATAAGATTGATTAATTAAATTGTAAGTGGTTGGATGGAGAATAAAGGAAGTAAGCTGGGCACTGCAGAAGCATTTGGGCATGCTTACTGTATTCACTGGGCAATGACGCAATGGGAGAAAGTAGCCCATGCTCAAGTGCAGCGAGTCGTCTATTCACCAGTCTGCCCAGAATACAAAGCAGGTGTCTCTCTGTTGGTGTTTGAATGGGCCTCCAAGCTAAACAAAGACCTGGCTCTCTCCATGGGGAGAGGCTCCACTACCCTATTCCAGCACAGAAACTAATTTGTGTCAAAGCTAATAAACGTTTTTTTTTTTCTTTTTCTTTAATGAAGTATTCAGTTGTCATGTTTTAATTCATCCTGCCATAACCTGTGAGTGGTTAACGGTCTGACCAGACAACTGAGGCCGTTTTGATGCTGAGCACAAACTAGTGGTATCTTTTCCATATTACAAATTTCCAGAACTTAATATAAAAAAAAGAAAAATAAATATAGAAAATATACATAAAATCTGTCTCAGTGTCTTTCTTTCAGTCTCTTTATCCTTCCCTTCCTGCCAGACAGTCTCTCTATACTTCTTCTGGATCTGCATATCAACAGGCGTCCAGCAAATTCTTGCCAAGGATTTCATTGGCATGGCAACCAGAACAATGAAAGGCTAGGGGGGGCACTCTCTCTGTAAAGTCACAGAGGTTCCGAATTTTTTCTACCTTTACAGAACGATAATGATAACAAACCTTCAAACCCCCCTGCCCCCCAAACCACACACACATCCACCACCACCTTCCATTTCCTTTCTCCTTTTCAAAAAACACAAAAACTTCAGTGTAGAGGTGCTCTTCAAGCATTCCAAGCGCAAACCTCAGGAACACTCGGCAGACATTCTGTTGGAGGCCTTTTGTGTATGCACATAATCTCAGTTAGACCAGTAGCTAACCCTGCTGTATTTAAGGCAGTTCTAGTCTCTAAGTTTGTTCTATTGGTGATCTAATATAGGATGGGGATGCTACAAGTCTATGTGCCAGCCAATACGCAAAACAACCGAGCAAAAGCAAGCACAGAGCTAAAAAACAGGAAATAAACATCTAAAAAGCACTGTATTTTTAAAGTAAGAGAGCACCCATTTACGCTATTATTTATTGCCCTTGTGGCCCTTCCTCAGACTTCAAATGGTTTTCCCCACAAGAGATTTCCGGTGTGTGGATCTTTACTTTCTTATTACTGTATAGTTACATAATTTTTACTTACTAATTTTTTTGTTGAACTGTATATTTTCCCTCAAATTTTTCATAGTACAATTACAGTATATTCTAAGTGAACATTCAACCTCTATTGAGCCTCCGTGTGATCCGGAGCGGGATTCAACAGCGGGTTCAGGAGCTCCCTGGGCATGACCTCCAGATGCACGGAATTATGGGATTGCCCTGGGCTCACCTGATGTAGCCCACCTGGGGCCTGTGGCTGAGGTGCCAGCGGTAGGAGGTCTTGTCGCTCCAGCCCACATTACGGGGGTCCTGCCACAGCAACTTCACCTCCCCGTCTGTGGTGCCTGTGTGCCACAGAGCATTCCGCAGGTACTCACCCGGACCAGTGCGAGACTTCACTGCCTGCAAAGCACAAGCCCAGACTGAAGAACTTGATACAGCAGGTCCAGTAAGAAGGTCATTTTACAGGAGTCTCACACAGATACTTGCTGGGATCATACAAAATGTAAATTTGGATTTACATATTCTTTACTCCTTATCCTACTATTTGTAGGATAAATACTCCTAATAATCTAGGGCATACTGTTTGTTGGATTAATAATCCTAATAACCCAGCACATTTCCATATGGCATGAAATGAGAGGATATCTATTATTAGTGTCCTTAGTCATTTCAATCAGTACTATTGCCTGTTATAATCCATGGCTAATTTGTATGTAAAATAACATGGAATAGATCACTGACCATTAGATATTCTAATGCATAATTATTTACTACTTATTTTTGTCCGTTGTACATTTTTTTTCTAGCATCATTGCGGCTCTAGAATGACAAATGTTGAGTATACTTACCTGATCTTACCAAGATATCACTATGTCAACAGACAAAGGATACTAACTTTACAACTTTAACAATCTTTTTTGCATTACTTAATCTTGCATTTGTACCAAAATATACAGCATGTACTGTACAGCACATTAAGGCAGATCCACCCATTGCTCCAACCACTGGAGTAAATACTAAAGGAGGAACATAGTTTAAAAAAGGTTCCAAAACCTGCAAGGTACCCAGTCTAATACTGATATTGTTACTCTACGAGTAATAGTGTGTATGGATTTCCACCTACTTTCAGCTGCAGTCCAGGCTCTGCCATGGCCCTGAACGGCACTGACTGCCAGTAAGTCTGTTCGGTCTGTTTCCACATCACCACGTAGAAACTAGAAGAGTCTTGGTATCCGAAGATGAAGCCTGCATAGTCGTCATCAGTCACTGTGTTGACGTGGAATGTGCCTTCAAAATCCACGCCATTGAAAGCAGTGTACCCTGGTAATGAATATACAAGTTAAATGCAAAAGCACATCTTAAAACATTTTTCCTTCTGTTCTAAAACTGTAGGAATGAACTCACCCACAGCTAAACCAGGATCGCTGTTCATTGTCTGGACAATCTCCATACCCTAGTTAAATTGAGACAAATTTGCACATGATTGGGTGCAATGTCTACATTTGAAATAAACCTGTGACATTTTAAAACAATGGATTCAATATTAACTTGACTCGAAATGACAAGTATATTAAATGTGTCAGATGCATGGATAAAACATTATTCTCAAAGTTGGGTAAATAAATGACTGTATGAATATACTGTATAAATACAAGCTTATGACCCATTAGACTTTAGACTTTGCCCACTTGCGTCATTAATATTTTAGCCCAATGAGTTGAAAACACACATACAGTAATATGAGACTAGCAACTTTATCAATATTTATTTCAGAGATGGGTTTAAGTTATTTTGTGTTTGAATTGAAAGAAAACAATAAAAAAAAAAAATCAATCAAAAATTTCCACATCTTACTTTCAGAAGAAAAACTTACCTGATTGAGCACAACCCAGTTGGGGTCGATTTGAGCGTCACCCTCTGGGTCGAGAATGACGGTCTGATAAGCTCTGAAGTCTGTCAGTGTGACCTCGGAACTTTCTGGGCATACGTCCACAGGATCCAACACAGAGTCATTGTCAAAGTCATTTTCACAGACATCACCAACACCATTTCCTGTGAAGATAGATGAGAGAAATAAACCTCCAAACTGAAAGGTAATAAAACACTGTAATAAAAGTCCTAAAATACAGATCAATGCCCATAAGATGGTTCACAAAACTGCAAAGCAATACGGTGAACAGTACAGTATGCATGTGACCAAGGGTAAAAACTAATTTATCTTAAAATAAGACAACTCTCCCCCATCTCTCTCTCTCCAACTCATTTGTTGATCTCTACAGTCCTATCAGAATAAAAGCAAAAAGCCCCAAAAATATCTAATAAATTATAATACCATTTCCATTTATGCAATAAGTAGATCGTTTTACCAAACGTCTTATAAAAGAGGATTATCAGTCAAGCTGTATTCAAGAATAAATCTTATACCACTAATTAGCAACGGGAGATTAAGTTGGGTGGACATGAGGAGGGAGGAAAGGAAAGCATGAGAGTCACCATTAGAGTCTTTTTGGTTGGGGTTAGCGATGAGACGACAATTATCTGGACGAGGACCCATATCAGGAATGCCATCATTATCGTCATCATCGTCACAGTCATCTCCGAGGCCGTCGTTGTCCGAGTCTAACTGAGAGCTGTTTGGAATGTCTGGACAGTTGTCACGTGAGTCTTGGTGGCCATCTCCATCACTGAAATTCAAAATATGATGGTTAAAACAGGCCATTGCTTCAGAATTTATTATGGTCATTCATTCGCTGTGGGATTTAGGAAAGGTTATTTAAAAATATTCATTATTCAGTTCTTCAGCAATATCTTGAGGAGATTTTATAATTGAGTATAAAAAGGGTTGATTCATTACCAATTTCATTTAAATTTACATTTATGCCCTTATCAACTTGCATGTTGTCTGGGCCAGTGGCCCCTTGAGCAACTGAGTTAAGTGAGTTATATACTCTTTAATCCCAGTAGTAAATTAGTGAAACACGTACTGTACAGCACACAGTGAAGACAGAAACACACCGAATAATGTGTACTATGTACACTACAGAGAAATGAACCAGATTCAACATTTGCAGGCGGAGGTCAAACATGAGGGGGAAAATGTGTGTGTGTGTGCGTGTGCATGCATGCCTAAACACACCTGTGAACATACGCACCTGTGTGTTTGTGTGCCTGCGTAAACCTGTGCATGCAAGTGTGTGCATGTGTGTGTTGCACTGACTTTCGACAGCTGCAGGAGTGTGTGTTTTAGAGTGTGTGAGGTCCCGTAAACACTGACCTGTCCTGATTGGTGTCACACACATCCCCCACCAGGTCATTGTCAATGTCGGTCTGCAAGAAGAGACAGGTATAAAACAATACACAGATAAATTATTCAATCTAATTCAAAACTCCTTTCTGTAAAATTGTATTAATATTTAAATTGACTTTCAGGTTTTTGTCAAATAAATATCAAATAAATAACAATATCTGGTATGGTCGAAATGTAAACACATACCTGTTCTTTTGTGTTTTTTGTTGTTAAATAAATATAGTATTATAAAGACGTTTCTCTGGCACATAACAGTCTAAAGACCCACATTCAATTTTATTTGAACAGAATAAAGGTTGAGCAGAAATATACATTTCTTAGGCAATCAGTGGAGTAAACAAGCAGGATTAATTGTCATGGGAAATGAATGTTAAGTCTTTAAAAGGACAGAACATGAATCCAATGCACTTTCCCCCAATTCTCCTAATTCTGCAAACTGCACCCCAAGGACCATCAATACTTGGCACCATGTCTGCATTCAGTATTCCTTTATAATTTAGCATTACCTAAACCTTTTTAAAAACTTTGCCAACTAGTGTCTCCCGTTTCTCTGAGGTGGGATCAATAAATGTAGGGTTGGCGGCCATACTGAGCTAAGAATGAGTTTGTTTGCAGATTAGGAAAAAATGACTGTTTTATCATCTTCAGTACTGCTCACCTGCATGGGATTGCTGACTTCAGGACAGCTGTCACAAGCATCCCCCACCCCATCCCGATCCCGATCTGTCTGCATGGGATTGGGCACTTTGGGACAGTTGTCTAGTACATTAGGGATGCCTAAAACACAAAATAAATGGAAGCATATAATGATCTGCTTTTCTCCAGCCTTAAAGGCCAGGAAACTCTCAGAAAGTATGGACTTGCTCAGAAGTGATGATACCATCGCCATCTATGTCATTGTCACACGCGTCCCCTTCTCCGTTGCCATCCGTGTCCTTCTGATCGATGTTGGGGGCATTGGGACAGTTGTCACAGGCATCGCCAAAAGAATCCGTGTCCGAGTTCTGCTGGTGTTTGTTGGCCACCAGCCGACAGTTGTCCTAAACAAGTACACAAGAAGGATAGGTGACTATGTGTGTGTGTGTGTGTGTGTGTGTGTGTGTGTGTGGTGGAAATAACAATCCTGGAAGTAATGTTGGCCTACACGTAGGAAAAATGTATTAATAGATATCAACTAAATGTTTCAACAGATGCGGAATAAAGGTATCAATAGATAACAAATAAAATTCGGTGTGTCCTAGCAAATAATGATTCATCTTAAACTTGACATAGCAAGACATGAGTGCAGAATAGTGATGTCTATTGAGTAATGAGTATGCAAAGTATGCAAAATATGCAGTTTACCCTAACACCCTTTGCAGGTGAAATGACTGTTGATGAATGCAATACAATACTCTACATAGCTAGAACATACCTCAACATTTTTGATTCCGTCTCCATCTGCATCCTCATCGCACTGGTCCCCGATGCCGTCGTTGTCTGCATCCTCCTGGCCTGAGTTAGGGGTGTACACACAGTTGTCCTGCACCAGAAACACACAGCATTTGGCTCAAAGCTTTAATCTGAACATCTGTCTAAAGTCGTGCTTTTGGTATACATAAATATACAGAAATATAAATATGAATACTGTATTATAAATATGTGTACTAGACAATAAGTTTGTGATATATGATGATAACCTCTTACTCTTTTCTGTCTTGCAAATCATTTTTCAAACAATTATATCATTATATAATAATTTTACAGTATATCTATAATCTATTATCAACTGTGCCTTAGCCTGGTGTCAGTCAGTGATGAACATTGAGGAAGGTGAATCTGAAGTCATCTGACCTGCTTACAGTGCTTGTCATTGTCCATGCAGGGCAGAGAGCGGTCTGGGTATCCATCAATGTCAGTATCCTTTCCACACGTGTGGCCATTGCCAGCCCAGCCCACATTGCACTATGCACCAAAGACAGAAAACATACATACACAATTTTTACATTTCATCACAAAAAAAGCAGGCATTAGCTTTCTCCTTATAAGTAATACTACTCCAATGTACTTATATAAATCCAGTCACTGTCCGTATGTGTGCTTAACAAACAGCATATTCTGAATACATTTTAGCAAATAAGGACAGACATGAAGTTGTCATTTTATACCTTTTAAAAACACCTATTACTATAAAAGTCAATTTATGTCGCACTTGTAACTCACCGAACAGGACACATCTCCGTTCCTCTCGATGACACAATGTGCATTGACATCGCAGGGGTTGAAGTCGAGGGAGGCGCAGGACTTTCGTGGGTGGCAGCCTGCGGTCTGGTTGCCCATATATCCAACCTTACAGCCCCCACACAAGTATGAGCCCTGTGATACCACAAAGATGGAGAGCAAGAGAGGGAGGAAGAGAAAAAGAGAGAAGAGTGAGAAGGAGAGAGATAGAACACATACAGTCAATTTTAACATAGAAGACACTGTGACATGTACCATTATCTATTCTCCGAGGAAAACAGACTTACAATAGTATTTACGCAAATTGAGTTGGAAGCGCAGGCGTTGCTGACATCAACACACTCATCAATGTCGGCACATTCCTGGGTTTGAGAAATAACAAGGAACATAGGACACAGAATTTATGAATATGAATTTTGTCACTACCGTCGCAAGAACAGTGCCTGAGTGAATTTAAACAATAAAATAGCAAAAATAAGCAACGTTACATAAGAATGCTGAAATAAACCACTCCAGTCCAAATAAACCACGTCGTGATTTATATCTGCAACACTATGGTAAACACGCTGTAACAATGATTTACAGATGCTACTGTACATGTTATACACACATTACTTATAGAAGCCACACACCTTGCTGACTAGTTGAATGTTATTTATTAAATGATTAAAAAGAGGCGGGACCTGCTTGTGACTCTTGGCAAACTCCACACCAACACCCATTAGCGGCGGGCCCCAAAGGCCTGGGGGACAGGGCTCACATGTGAAGCCTTTGGCGGTGTTCACACAGGCGCTATTGGTGTAGCAGGGCTGAGCGAGGAAGCACTGAGAGGGTGAGGATGAGGGGAGAGAGAATAAGAGAGAGGGGGAGGGGAAGAGAAAATGGAAAAGGAGAGGAAGGTTATTGACCAGTAAATCAAGGACTAAGGCAGGACAAGCGGGACGACTATAGGTGCAAATCTCCAAGAGCAATGTGAGAGAAACCAAGGCCGTATCTTAAAGGAAAACTCATGCACACAATGTGCTGTTTGCCCACCTCATCAATGTCATGGCAGTGAGTTCCATTCCCATGCATGCCCTCCGGGCACGGTGCACAGCGGAAGCCTGGGTAATCCACAGTCTCCATGCAGGACACCCCTTTGAAACAGGGGTTGGGGGAACACCGGGAGCGGGGTTCATGGAAACCTGACAAATGCAGAACGCAGATACACCATAATCACATCTATACGTCACGTCTATATGTGTAATGTAGTCCTACAAGGTATGGGACAGCACTTACCACATACTTGGCACTCCAAAATAGTGTTTCTGATCAGAGACATTTCTTTTACCTGTAAAAAGGGAGTTTTATAGTACGCTGTCGTTGTTTCATTTGCGCTACATATCAGTTTACAGGTGTTGTTGCTAATTCATTACCATCTTTAACACACGCAAACACAGACACACAGAAGGCACAGTAGTCATACCTGCTCCCTGATGTCCTCTCGGAGCTCTCCCAGGATCTGATTAAAAATGATCAGCTGGCCAATCAGAGCTTTTGTGTGGTCACCTTAACAGTCCCCAGACATGACAAACAATCCAATCAGATCTAGGTCATTGCAACACCACCAAAAACAAATACCATTGTATATCATTCTATACTTTACTATACTATGACTAAAATGGGGAGATGATTACTTACCAAGTATTGAGTGCATCTCTCCATTTACTGCAGGAATATAAAACCAAGTACTGTTATCTCCACCAAGTACTAAATGAATCACTAATTATTCCTGTCAGACTCCCCCACATGTCAGTCTGTTATGTATTATTGTGTCACATATTCAGGATGAGAGCCTGGTTGGATACCTGTGTTGTAGGCTGAAGAGTCCCCTTGGAAAGGGCAGTCAGTGAGAGCACCTGCTTTGGCAACAGTGCCCCCTAGTGCCACTTTTAGCGACTCCATTGCACCCTGAAACAAGTCCAATTGCTCTCGTCAGATAACCGTATCTGGTTACCTTGACGGCAGGGTCATGACATTTATTATTTCATGAAATAAAATGCCAGCAAAGCGGATATGATTTAATTTCAAGGCAAACTGGATATAGATCATATTTATTCATCAAGTCCTTTTGAGCTCAATCAATACATCATTCTAATGACTTTTGCGAGTTAATGCACTTTTGATGACGCACTCTTTCAAGAACCCAAGATATCATCTACGAAAGCCCAGCATTTACATCTGACCGGCAGCTCACCTGTAGTCTTGCATAGGCCTTGTGTCCATTGCGAATATCCACTGATTCTGGATCAGAAGGCATGGGCACCAGCTGAGGAAGACGTTGGCCGGAGTCAACCAGCCGACAGTCCACGTAGAGCTCCAGGTGAAGGTTTTCTCGGCGCAGGCCCCCGACTCTGAGGATCATAGAGTGGGTCCTTCCATCGGCAAGGTTAGCATTCTGGAGGTTGACTGTGTGGAGTTTGCCATCGTGCCTTACATAGCGCACCAGAACTGTGGTGGGTGATACAGGGCTCTTAGATGGATGCCAGCATAGAGGTCAAGACAGGTGATAAAATGTAAGGATGCAACAATATAAATAAAACAATATGGTCATGGCGAATGAGAAATGTTTGTAAAGATGAGCAACATCTGAAAGCAAAAAGGGATGCATAATTACAACATCTGAGATCAAAAAGTAACCCTAAACTATGCAAAACTTTAGGAATGTTGCAAGTTTTACAGACAAAGATTTCGCTATTCCACTGCATCATTCATTTACTAGGCCATTTTGTAAACATGTACGTATCAACCTTTGTTGATCTTGCCCATTATGGCAATCTCCAGGAACTTCTTGTTGTCCTCCTTGTTGTAGAAACCCAGCAGGACACCGCCCAGTTTGGGAGGCAGGCGGAGTGTGGAGGCGATGTAGATGTCACTGAAGGTGTTCATAGCTCCAGACATTTTCTCCACCACCGCCACTGTCTGCTTGGCATCCTGAAGTGCTAGCAGGTCAATCACTGTGGCCAGGAGGTCAAGATATGAGAGATATAGTATGGAATGTGTTTACCATATTCTCCACCTTATATGTCTAACTGGCTAGCATCACAGTAGCTTGGGTCTATACTGCAACTCCACAATACATGTTGTGTTCCATCAACATGTCTTCCTATTGCTCTATTGGCTGTGCTATGTGCTTTATAGTACCAGCCTGTGGAGTTTTTTAACCTGCACAAGTTACTTTTTCAAGACACCCTACATGTATATGCTCATGCATATACTCAAAGACAATGGGGGCAGTCAAAAGCAGCCATTTTTCATTTTCATGTTCATAATGTTTTAAAATGTTTCTGTGTTTTAAATAGTTTCAACAGGGCTACATCCATAGTTGCTTGTACATATCAGTACTCCACTGGCAGAGAAGAGGATATCCCTCACCCCGTAGAAACACAGTACTGTTACATTTCTTGGCATAGTAAGGATGTTTTTATCAAGAACCAAGTATAAACCATCAGATGTCAAATCAGTGCCTGCTTTTTGAAACCTTTCTTGACTGGTGTTTTAATCTGTCTATATATCATTGTCATTTTATAAAACACTACCCCATATAGTCCTACACTACTGACTCAGATGAGGTTGGAATACAGCAATCTGAGACACAAGATAAGTACAGGAAGAGTCTGGAACTGGTATCACTCTTGTTTGTTTCTCTCTCCCTCCCTCTCTTTCTTTTTTTAATAGAAACTCTCAACTCTCGCATGTTCTCAGTCTAAACTGACACAATTTGACCAAAACGGCTTACTGCACATGACGACTTACTTTCAGACACCAGGTACAAGCCTCCTTGAGAATAAAAAAAGTTTCCTAAGCAACCAGTTGCAAATATTACACTACAATTTGGCAGAACTCAACTTATTCTTAACAAAACATAGCCTAATTCAAATACAGCAAAAAACTGCAGCAAGTTAAAACACCCAAAAATGTATCAATCAATTCACATAATCACCTAATCAATCAAGTAATTCCATTATCAATGCAATTAGAAGTACCTCGTGCATGTTGCGTGCACGGCACCATGCGTGCATGTTAAAACACCCAAAAATGTATCAATTCACATAATCACCTAGGCTAATTAATCAAGTCATACCATATTACCAATGCAATAAGAAGTACCTGAGAAATCGTCAAACCTTAGGCTACTTTAGCCTACTTGTTTTTCTTCCGAATAGGCTGTCAGGGCAACTGATTTCGACGTAGGAATATTGAAATATTTACCTTGCATATCCTGTTTATCAAGCGACTCGCAAATACAATCCATTTGCCACACAGAGTATAAAATCCAAAATGCTAAATATTTAACCCCCATGTTCCCTGTAAAAAAGCTGGAGATGTCACAAAACAGGTTTTTAAAAAAGCTGTGTAGGTCCACAAAACTTTTATTTTATTTTTTTCGCGAAAACCGGAATAATCCAAGACTTCACAGATGTTTTCCTTGTGGTGATGATGTTGCTGCAGTGACTGGAAAGTCGAGTGCGATGACGACCCCTTCCGTGCGGTGTCCCGTCAGTTGCTCACCTCGCGCTGTTGAATTATGACACTAAGAGGCGGCCCAGCCGATTCCTCCCTCTAAAGAGGATAGTGCGGCGTATATGTTGCTTTTCCCTCATTAAACACAAAATCCGAATTGATCTATTCAAATTAGGGATTAGATTAAATGTAAAGATTATAATCCAACATTTCCACTTTTTTGAACTGAACTGTCGTTTGCCTTAACCCTCGAAAGTGTTACTGTGCAAACAGTTCAGCACTGACCCAGATGTGACCCTGTAATTTCCATCAGTACATAAAGCATTTGAGAGGACTAGACTTAACTCTTAGCTGCAGCCTAAAAGATGTTTTAGGGAACGTTCCATTTTTTGAGGGAAAAAAACAGATTCCTATGTAAAAGGGAAAAAAACTTTCCCAACCATGGTATGACGTCATAGGCCTTTTGGACACTATTTTAAATTTGGTACAGTAGTTTACATCCCGAGGCATTACAGTTGACACAACATTCAGCATCTTTGGTTTTGTTTTTGGACCTGTGGACCTGTGTGTTTTTGGTTTTGGACCTGTGATAACCTCTTTAAATTAGAGCTAAACAGGAAAATACAAATCTTATCGAATTTGACTGCTAAAGAAAAGCAGTGTTCCAACACAGCCGGCATTCCTTGTTTTCATAAACCATGAGCAAATGTCTCCCGTCTCCAAAAACCATTCCAGCCAGAGCAGCCAGACCCCTCCACCCCCCCCACCTCCAGGCTACTCTTCGGCACCATGCGAAATGTTTATTTTTGATTACTCCCGGGTTGCCACAGCAACCTTGTTTAACAGCAGGTGATGAGGGAATATTTTTCTCATACTTCAATCTTTATTGGACCCCAAGAGCACCATATAAAATATGTGGATTGTCATCTTTCACACACTTCTGCCCACTTAAGAATCATATAGCCATTGTAAGCCAGCATGCCTGGTTTTAGTGAGTGTGTAGCCTGCTACAAAGTATTTCTTATTTCCCCTTTGGAAAGAGCAAAAATGGGGGGGCGAGGGGGAATGAGGGCATTCTAAAACATTGAGTCAAAATTTCTGGACCCGGGTGGCATAAGTCAATGAGTCACAGCTTTACCCCCCTGACCAAATGAGAACCATTCAAAAACCTTATGACGCCCTGAACCTCTCCTCTCCTTTTTTGTTGCATGGAAAAATGGGGGCAAACTCGATGTTCTGGTCTTTTTTTTTTTTTCTTTCCCCACTTAAACAAGAACTCACCCCCACAACCCTGTCCTTTTTCAGGGTCATTAAATTCAACTCCTCTGGGGTTTAACTGACAGCAGAGGGGGTTCTTGAATCAGGGGGTTGTAGATGGAGGCTCGGGATGTAGTGGTTGATAAATCCAAAGGGGTTTCACAAAAGTTTCCGAAGACAGACACACACACACACACACACACAATCAAACAAAACAAAAACACAAAAACCTGAGTGAACAGGAGCCAAAGTGAAATTCCACACGGATGGAGTAATGCACAGCTGTGTGTCTCCAGGGTCTAGGATTTGAGTGGAACATGTTATCAGCGCAGAGATGTGCAGGAAAACTGTGAGGCTGAGGTTCCAGCTCCCATTTTTCCCCTATGACCATGAGAAAGAGAGAGAGTAATAGTCCCATCCTTCCAACAACCTTTCTGGGGTACAGAGAGAGAGAGATGAAGAGAAGAGAGAGAGAGAAAAAAAGAGAGAGAGAAAAAAAGAAAAAGAGAGAGAGAGAGAGAGAGTTTGTGTGTGTGTGTGTGTGTGTGTGTGACAGGAAGAGTCTGAGACAGAGAGAAAGATGGACAGAGCCCCCATTAGTCTCTCAGCTGGCCAATCAGTCACTGCTGTACCCAGATAGGGGTGTGTGTGTGTGTGTCTTGGTGAGATCAAAGCCACTTTTGCTCTCATCTCTCCAGGTGTCGATGTACTTCATCACTTTCCATCTTAATCACTGAAAGATAGATAACCTCACATCTGGTCACTATCATAAAATTTTAAAGCCTCCCTTTCATTATAATGGTACACTAACTTGTGATTGGGAAAACATGTTTGCCATTGCAGCCAGGCAGTGGACGCAGCTTTTGCAGTAACAAACACTATGTAACACAATAACTGTTGTGAAATTGTGTTTATATCTCACCAATCAACATGACTTTTAGAAATGTGTCATTACTTGTTCCTATACATTTACTAGCATAAAAAAGCTGTTCCACACAAAACATCAACATACATTAATCGTGTTCAAGGCCCAATCGTTTATTCATAAATTAAGAAAATATAATATCCATTTGCAACATATTTACAATATTGGCATCAGTGGGGGAAGTGAAAATGCAAACATTATTGGTCATATAGTAAGAATATGTGTGGGATCAAGTGCTTTTGATCATAATTAAATCATAAATACAGTTCATCTCAACTGTTTCATGTCTTAAGTGTGAGAGGTTAGTAGTGAGGACACAATCAAGACAAGTAATGCATGTGTTCGGTCATGCATGATTCAAACTTTAAAATAAGGTTTACATTTCCAAGCTCGTCCGGAAAACATGCTTCCAAACTCACTACATGTATTTTCTTTTTTCCGATTTCGGAACAATTACAGAAAGCTATTTGCAGCACACACCACAACGGCCTGACTGACTGGAACAAACTTGAACAGAGAGGAAGGAACTCGGCTCATAACAAGCACATGTACACATGTTTGAAAGACTGATCTCTTATTTTACCTAGCTATGTTCTGGAAAAGCACAGGAGCCTTATTCTTTGGTATCCAACTATTCTAGTTTTGTGATGTTCTTTTCAAATCAGTACCTCAAACTGGATTAAGACATCACATTGCAAAGAGCAGCAAAAAGATTGGTCTGTTGGAAATGCGAACAGATCAGATAGCTTTGGCCAGATCACAATAGACAAATAGCTCTGTGGCTGCATTCTGGTTTGGTCATAGTTTGGTTCAGCAGGGTTATACTATGAGGCGAGATGAAGGTGGTGTTCGATGCCTAAAGCCATAAATGTGTGTTCAAATTTAGAAATTAGAGGCCAAAACTCAAATTTTGGCTTTAAAAAAATGTATGGCTAAAATAAAATGTATGGCTTTGGGCTCGAGGGAACACTCATCTCACTCAAAAGAGTCTCAAGCTACAGAGCCTATGCAGCATTACAGTCTATGGTTTCACGAGAGCTTGATTAGTCGTTCGCACAGAGATTCCATTTTAACATTCTATATGATACTCTGGAGTAGCGGCAGTAGTAGCAACATTTCTTTGCAACATTTTAGTAGCAATGTTTTTGTTTTGTTTTGTTTTATCATTGAAACTGTCTATCATGTGACCCTCAAGTCTCTATTCTACTGCCTACATCAAAGAAAATAAACAAACAAAACAGAAATCGATGTGTAAACATCCAAGGTACAACAGTTCCAACAGCACACAATAAATTTCTACCTGTTCGTCACTTCCAACTAAAATTATAAATAGATCATTAAAGCCTCAATGAAAAACACACACAAGGCAACAGTGGAGGTCCTCTATAACAAGTGCAAATCTAATTCCGCTATAAGGAATTACCGTCCCATACCTGGGTAAAGGTTTTGATAAAGGGTTGGGTCATTTTGGTCCCTATAATTCATTTCACTGACAGCTACATCATTAGTTTGGCTTGACTAGTCATGGCTGGACTTGGCTGTGTTTATCCAAAATGGGCCATTTCCGTACCAGACAAAGACATCAGAGCAAATTGGATAGTGTTGACAAAAGGCCAGCAATTTGAGTAAAGCAGTAATGATTTATCTAATGTATTTGTCAATGTGTCCCAACACATTTTATGGTAAAGAGTTCATATTTAAAAAAAAAAAAAGAATAATAATAATAAGACTAATAAAATGTAACAAAAAAGGTTATTGTTATTACTTAAACATTTCCATGGTCAACAGTTACACTGAATTGGCCATTGTGATTATCATGCAATAATGATCCATGACCTTAAATATAAGCTAAAGGTTCTCTCTCATGTAACCCGACATAAGAAACCTAAATCTCAGTCTTCAGAGAGATGCTACTGTATGCACAGAGAAGCACTGTCACTTGTATGGCCACTAATGCGAAAGCATTCACACTTACACTCCCTGCTGCTCTGGCTCGCATACCCCACCACCCACACCCACACACACACACACACACCCACACACACACAATCACTCTTCCTCCTCGCCTGGGGTGGCTTCAGCGATGCCCTCGGCTTCCCTGAGGTCCTCGGCGGTGGGCATGTGCTCGATAGAGACGATGCCCGTCAGTAGGGCGTAGCCCAGCATAGCCCCCAGGGCAAAGAGCAGAGAGAGCAGCTGCTTGCGTCTCTTGTTGGGCTCGTTGTCAAAGTCGCCGGCCTCGGGCTGAGACGAGATTTTACGAGCAGCGCCATCTGCGAGTGAAAAAAAAGGTTACAAAAAGGGTCCTTTTTTAGTTGTGGTTACAAATAATGAAAAAAGAAATCTTATCTATTTCGAATCTACAAAGTACCAATAAATACCAATGAATACCAAGCCCTTGTCACAACTCGGCACCCCTCCCCAACACACTCACACCCCTATTACTTCATTTTAGCTCACTCTACACCCTCCTCTCTTTTTTAAGCACAATAGACAGACAACATCAGTAATTTTTTTACACTGTTAAAAAAAAGCACGTGACAATAACATTTTGTGATTCCTTGACAAATAGTACAAATAAAGTTGCCGTCCTCTGGGTTCATTAAATTTGGCCATGTTACACGTAAGACAACCCATCAGATCATGATAGGTTAATGGACAGCATCAAATACACTGAAAATCAGTCCATGCTTATGGTCAGTAATTGATGTGGATCTGGAACACAATTAGCTAGCACTAGTTGGGGCTAGGCTGGCCAAGGGAACCGCTCATAGAGCAGAAAAATTACCAAGGGCCCCTAATAATCACAACACAAATATAACCAAACTGGCTTACATTTATTTGTTTAGTTAGACTTGATGCAACAATTTATTTTGTAAGTTTTGCAAAGACACTCTGGTAATGCACAGCAGCCTAAACACTGACCCACCAAACCCCTCTTTTCACCTTCAACTGCATCTCTGCTCATTCAGCAAAGAGCCACAGGTATTTGGCATGAATGATCCCTGGGCCTTCTCTACTCACCACTGAACTCGCTGGGGAAGTACAGGGTGAGGATGTTGGAGCAGAACTGAGTCAGGTTGTCCAGAGACTGGAGATGCTGCTGGAGGCGACCGCAAGGCAGCTTGATCTTCAGTAGAGGCGCCAGGTGTCCAAACACATACGCATCCAGAGATGAAGGCCTGGGAGGACCACATTGTGAATACAGAATGGTACGATTGAATACAAATAACACTGTATATCCATCAGGCAACTGGATGGGTTAATGCAATATTTAGGGTCCCTTAAATTTGTTATACATTTGGAAATCTAAATGCAAACACACTTTTAGTGTATCACTGCATAGGAGTGGAAATTTAAACAAACTAAAATTCTAAAATTCCATATACTGTAGCAAACATTTTGTGGAAAGACCATTTGAAGGAGGAGTTATTTCAGTCTTTTATTCCACATTCAAACCTTATTTTTATCAAAATGGCAGTATACAAAGTTATACTTACGAGTCTCCAAAGAAGAATTTGCTGGAGCCAAGCCGTTGAGAGAGGAGATTCATGCACTCCTGGGCATCAGAGTAAAGCTGAAGCGGGATGTGAGGATAGTCAGGGAAAAAAAAAAAAAAAAAAAAAAACATAAAGAAGAGAAATAACTACAGACCTCAAGCCAGACCACAGACACTGCATTATTTGCCTGTCATAACAGCCGCGGTGCGTGTCTTCCTGAGGAGCATAAATCAGGTGGATCGGCAGGCAGGCAGGTCGGCGGGCAGGCGTCCACATGGCCGCCACATTTGCCTCCATTACGTCAGCATGCGCCGGGAGCGTGGGGATGAATAATGTGCCTGGAGGTCCCCGAGGCGCACTTCACCTCTAGCACTGAGACTGGCGCAGGCCTGGGCCACCCAGCCTCCACTGTTGCTGGATACTCCATGGCTCAACAGCAGTGGCGTTCCCCTGCGCAGAACCACCCCACCAAACACCCACCCAAACCCCCTTGTCTGCACAAAAATTACAGCCCCAGATCCTCAACTGGCTGAACATGGAAGGAACTTGACCACAGCAAGCAGGGATCGTAAGTGCATGTCTTTTGGATGAATTGTGGCCTAGACCATTTGGTGTAGACAGGAGTCTGCTTGACTAAGTGTTGATGTAGAAATGTGAAAGGGAGAGGACAACTTCTCGGAAAACATTCGTTTTTGCAATCAGATATTGGATATCTGATTGCATAGACGATTGGATATCTGATTGCATTGATATTGGATAGATTCTAGGTTGTATGCAAAATAGTTCCCAGCTCTCACCAACATAAAGACAGGTTCAAGTTCAGGCACAGACTACAGGGCGTTTTGCATTCAAACTATCTTTACCTAAATAATATGACGTTCATGCAGAAATATTAATTGTTATAATTGCAGGATGAATTCCGCAGTGCCAGAGACGTTTTTTCTGGAATCAATATGATGTATGCTTAGTACATTGCGTGTCTCATGGGGTTGACAGCAAAAAAACGTTGGGGAAACATTTCTATAAAGGTCCTGAGAGTGGTATGCTAAATAGTCCCAACCACCTTTACATTTACATTTATGTATTTAGCAGACGCTTTTATCCAAAGCGACTTACTTTGGATACTAAAACTTTAGTAACTATGCTAAGCATGGCTAACTCTGAAGTAGACTGCAACTACACCAGTTTTACAAAAAGTTTACGTGTGCCTATTTGCCTCCACCTAAGTTTCAAAGGAAGAAAGGATGACGTGGGATTTAGAAATGCAGGCCTGAATCCGATTAAACAGTCTAGTTTTCCAACAAACCGTACAAGGTGACATCACAATAATGAACGGTACAAAACACAAACACAAAGGGCCAAGTTATGCGGCTCCAGCTATTTTATACAACGTTAACCTCCAAGCAGCTGTGCAACTCGTAATTACTTGTTGAGGAAGAGTTAAATGTCAAAAGTACAATTGAGGTCAAAGGTCAAAGGTTGTGTCCCCAGTAAAATGCTCCATTCCTCACGACCTTCCCTCTCTTACCACCTTCTTACTTCTTACCACACACTTGACTCCAATGACTGCACTAATGCGTATATACAATCCAGCTGACTGAATGACCAATGGGGTACCTGATGTAATTAGCTACACCAGCTCTTCCTGTTTTTATAGCAGCATTTTCCTACATTTATCAACCTGGTGTTTTCAGCGAGTTGTCTCAACATTGTACACATGTTAATGTAAGTGCTGAAATATGTCTCAGCCATAGTCTATCCCAGTGAGACTTCTGAGTCCTGCCACCCCCTTACACACACACGCACGCACGCACACACACACACACACACACACACCCCTACTAACCACCCAGCTTCCCTTACACCCCCCACCCTTGCTCGCGTCTCAAACCTCACCCCCACCTCCTCTACTCACCACCTTCTCCATGTCCTCGCCGGCCTCCAGGGTCTCATCCCCCTTGATGAGACGCAGGCGGGCCAGCTGCTGCCGCTGCATGCGACTCGGCATGAAGAAGTTCAGTGGAAAGGGAATGTTGTCGCCATGCCAACGCCGGGTCACCTCCACATAGTTCTTGGGGTCCACCCACTGTGCGTAGATCTGAAATAAGAAAAGAGTGTGTGTAGGGGGGGGCGGGGGGTGGGGGGATCATGATCACGGTAAATCACAACTGAAACAAAATCTTGTCATATTATAAAGTTTGTTTTTTTGTTTTCTTTGCATTATGTATGAGCTTGGGTTTCGAGCCTGATACACACTTCTTGCAATGCGTCTGGACACTGTCAATAGGCTCACTTCATGGTGGGTGGGCACTTGGCTTGAACTTTACACTTATTAGTTCTGCCTTTCATTTCTGTTTGCTGACTGGATGCCAAGACATTTATTCAAGGAAACCACAGTACCCTGACTAGTATTGGGGCAAGATGCAGTACTGAGGAGGGGTACTAGGTGGCGCTGGCCAGAATAGTTTGTTTTGGGGTAATCCCTGGATTTGTTCATTTAAAATCAAATGTTTTTGTTAAGGCCTTATTCTGATCAGAACCCAAGAGGGAATTCAGCAGTGTCCAGGACTGAAAGAAAAATAAATGATGGCATGAAAGTAAGATAGTGTAATGCAATGCAGGGCGTAACAATATGCTGTGGCCATAGATTTTCCAAAGGCTATTTATTTAAACTGGAAAAGCTGTCAAACGGTCCGTGTAACATGGGAAGACGCAGGCTTTCCTCTGGTTGTTAACGGCACAGCGTCTACAGTGCAGGAACCACACTTAAGCACTGCCTTCACTGCCTTCGCAGACGCTGACTCTCGGGCTGCTGGGCTGTCCCGCTGGGGTAGCCTGACAGGAAATTTTGAGGCATTTCCTTTAACAGGAGTGCTAAAAGGTCAGGAGTAACGACTGGACAATCTGATACACTTCCATCTGATACACTTCCAAGTAGGACTGAGGATTGTGCAAAACACACAGCAGCAAGTTTTTTCCACCTCCTAACAGTTTCAAGTTTCAAGCAAAGAAAGAAAAGAAATTAAAGCAAATGAGGATTTCAGATGGTTCATGTGGCCGGAACAGTGAAAAGTCAAAAGGTAAAAGCAAAAGGTCCTTCCCGTAGGCGCTCCTGCTTGTCGACGGATCAGATTCCAGCAAGCCTAGCTGGGTCTGCACAACTTCAGTAAAGCCCCCCTCTCCACACCTCCAGTGCTTGCTAGTCAGTCCACAGGCAGTCTGGGCTTTTCAACCAACTGGCTAACATGCTCAATTCCCAAAGCAAGGTTGCCGTTTTGTTACAGGTTTAAGCCAAGTGCTGAATGGCCATTACACTGAGGACTATTCTGTCTAATGGTCTGAGGGGTAAGAAGCCTAAAAAGAGGTGGTCCTCGATCCAAAGGTCTAGAGTGATATGATGTGTGTGTGTGTGTGAGAGAGAAAGACTGACCAGGGCAGGCATCAGCTTCTCCTCCACGAGAGATATGAAAGCCAGAGTGTCTGCAACCTCTTTCGCCGATAGGTCAAAGTCTGCATTGTACTTCTGCACACAAAAACAAGAAAGGACAATAACGTTTATTTTCGAATGAAAATACTTGACAAAAATGTATGACATTTCAATATAACACTTTAATGTATTAGTATAATAGAAGCATTAAAAATAAGAATTATAGTAAGAAATTACACATTTAGATCAGACTATACAATCAATGGTTCATAAATTTATCTCTTAAGTGTCACTCATTGGTGGACAGTAATGACAAATTGCTATTTACAATTGTTTACAGAATTTTTATCAAAAACATGCCATAGGCAACGTGCCATAACATCATCACACGACCTACATGAACTCAACCTGGGAGTTAACCACATGACCTTGGCATTTCATGAGCTGTTGTCTAACAGCTTAGCAAAGCACAAAATTATATTTTATTGTAGGTGATGTTGTGCAGAAACAGCACAGACTGAACAATTAGAATTCCTCAACCCTGCCCAAAACGCATCGGGGAAAAGAGAGAGAGAGAGAGAGAGAGAGAGAGAGAGAGAGAGAGAGAAAACAATAACACACATAGATAGTTTCCAGGCTTCTTTTATTGCATTTTCCCTCCTAATCCCCAATCTGTGTGACAGTGACATTACACAACAGTCTAACAAGGTCAGTGGACTTTTGGCAGCACCCTGTCCACCGCATGTGATGGATCAGAAGAACTCAGAAACACACACACACTCTAATTTTTGCAGATGGTTAGCACAAGGGGAAGACCACTTAATCTCCTGTGGGAAAAGAGAACTGCCAAAACTTCAATATTGTGTGGCGCCGAGCCTAAATGTTAGTTAGACGCACAGGCAAAAAAAAAAAAAAAGAATATATAGGATAATTCAGGAAGGCCAGCCAGCTTTTTTCCACATCAAAACATCCTGCTGATGATGACATGATGTTAGAAAGATGGATCCCTGCAGTTGTGGACCCAGGGACTCAGAAGGTGGTCATTATGTGCCGTCCTAGACGGCCTGAGTTTGTTTAACGACACGGAAGAACTGACAGTGGAATGAAAAATTTATGATGCCTGTCAGACCGTCCACGTCTGTGTCTGCGTGCGTGCGTATTACACAATTTCACCGTTATCCCAGACATAGGGGTTTTTGAAGACTAGCCTGAACGCCTCCCTACCTCCACCCAACCCTTTGAGACAAAGTGGATTCCATCTGAGGCAGTTTTTCCATTGAAAGCACTTATCAATCTTGAGAGGTTTTTCACACACACACAAAGGCACTTATCAATCTCGAGAGCCATCTGACACACAAACACCCCCCCAAAAAAAACACACATCTGACACCCCCCAAAAAAAATAAAAAATAAAATAAAAAAATATCTCAAGTAAAATCACAAGAACAGTATTTAGTGAATGCTCAACCATGAAGATGGTTGACAGCCAGAATAGGAGCCAAAGGCTGGGAGTGAGGATGGGGTTGGGTTGTGTGAAGTGTGATTGTGAGTGAAGGGGTGAGAGTGCGGGTTTGGATGATGTCCTACAGCTGGTCTCTGGGTGTAGACTTCTCTCTCGAGGAAAAACAAAGTGTGAATGACAATGCTGTAATTCTTATCTACATTGTGTTTTTTATTTAAAAAAAATGCTCTCAATGATACAAGAGAAGATGTAGTAACTGGGTATAAAAAATGGTGTGTCAGCCTACTTTGGGGTAGGGAAGAGGCGGGAGGATCAGTGGTCTTACGCCCTAAATCAAAGGTAATCCTGAGGATAACCTTTACAACCCGTTGAGGCTAGTATGTAAGTTACAAATGTAAATTACATTTTTATTTATACTGTTTTAAATGAACATTGAACAATGAGAACTGCTTTCTTATTTGCACAATTCAGTTTTTTCTCTGCGTTTGTTGATTTTAATTAGTTGATTGTGGTAATTTACCACATCCTAGTTGGTTACTGGACTCGGGGGTAAAACAGAGTTTGTAATGACGCAAACAGAGAGGTGGCTCACCTGTTTCCTGAATTCAATGATGATCTTACTGGGCTGTGAAAAGCTCCCATTTTCTTGAGTCTTCAATGCCGGAAGGGTACCTGGGGGAGGAGATAAGGCATGCTGAATGCTCCAATTTCTCATTGTCCCCTTTCTCAATCTGTGAACTCACATTACTAAAAGAACTAGGTCAAATAAAAATAGACAGAAATGGCCCAAGATCAATAATAAACAGAAGAGAGGCATTTTAAGGTATTTTCAAACACACATCTGTCACACAGCATTTTATCTACTCCCAAGTCAACGTCCACTATTAAGCTGCAAGAAACTGACTGTCATCTGTACCTGTTGGACTTCCCCAAGGGTTTGCCGTCTTGTGAAGTTTGAGGGGTACTCCAGCAAATCTTGCATAAGCCTGAAAGGTGACACAAGTAAAAAAGAAAAAACAAGAGGGCATGAAAAAGTATGAAAGAAAGTGTTACAGGTAATTCATTTGTTTGGTCATCTTAACTGTGGGTCAATGCATTCATGGTTCTCAGTGCCAGGCATACTTCCATGTGCTTAAATCAAATCCAGGCCAAACCGCGGAGGAACGGGTCAAAGGAGCGCCAGGAATGCCTCCACTGGCGTGCCAGAACATTAACACCTACCTTACGATAAGCTGCGGCTTACAACACAGCAAGACACCAAACAGCCAAAGGGGATGGGGGAAAAACACCCTGACCTTGGATTAACTATATCCTTCCCACACCTTGGTATATATACATATACAGATGCATACCGTATGGAGGGAAAGTAGGCAGTGGTGGTACAAATGGCTAGCCAAGGCGAGTCCTCACAGCCCCAACACAGACAGAAACACTCACACAGGACTTTCCACTGACGGCTCCTTTTTCACGGCAGGAAACTTTCTGACAGGCCATGAAGTATTTCTTCTGTGAGGCTTGTAAAACTGCAGGTCTTCAAAATAATTTCCAGCAGTTAAGGCTTCTTTTTTTTTCTTTCCTTTCCTTTTTTACTTCTTTTTTTCAAATGAGGAAAATGTGTGTGTAGTGGAAGACCAGCCTTCAGAGAGGCTCTAGTGGATTTTTTGGGGGTGTGGGTGAGAAACCTCATGCTGAAGAAGTGGTCAAGGAAAGTGTGGCGAGACAGACATGTGTGGCTGACCTGTTTCCATTCACTGGTCACAGCTGGGGGAGGCTCATGTACCATACAGATCCAATCATCCTCTGGAGAGGGACTGGCATTTCCCTCAGCAGCTTCACACTATGGATGGCACCGAATATTCCCGTATCTCTCTGAAGTGCAGTACTGACCCACATTAAAAGATGTCGAAAATGGTCATCTTTTAAAAGTTTGGACATTTTGTCAACAATTTTGGCAACAATTAGTGGAAACACCATTTGCTAAAGAGCGTCCACTTTAGGCCAAAATAACTTTTTACAAAAACATTTATTCTTACATCTAAACTGTGTAACAGATGCTTGGAGTATGACTAGCTCTAAGGACCATTGCCACAACTCATACAACTTCAATCAATGGATTTTTACACTCTTTACACACCAAAATGCCTTAAATAAAAAGAACAACTCATTTTGAAAACATGCACCGAAAAGCAAGTCAAAACATTTTAAAAAGTACAAGCAACAGTCAAACATGTTCCTCCTTGCAGACAGGCCCTCTTACCCATGTGGTGCCATTTGGCCCTCCTCCCACAAACTAATGCCAACAGATGTAGGAGCTTACAGAGTGGATGAGGCACAGGAGGCCAAGCCAAGGTTTTGTCAATGGAAAAAATTACAGTTTGGAAGACAGTTATGAGGGTGGAGGAGGGGAAACCAGAGCAGAATGAAGAATAGCGGAGAAGGCTAACCTCCAAAGCTAAACAGGAATGGCAGGAGCTGGAGCGGGAATTTTATGCAAGGGCAGGAATCAGGTGAACAAGGTACAAGGCTTTCCTCTTGATCTTTGACCAGATTTGTTTTTAAGAAGACTGCCATGTTAAAAGCAACACAGTGTTTGCCAGAATTGCAAAGAGGAAGAGTAACAAAATGCAGCTGTCCAATTCAGCTAACGCTTTTAACCTTACATTAAGCTTACATTGCTATGGCAACAACATTCTTCACTCTGTCTACTTCACTACTGTCTCTTCTGGGCACTACTACAATTTTATTACATGACTGTTAAGTACATGGATCTTCAATTAATTGTATTTCTTCCACTTTAGAATCAGTCATAAACTTGACACAAACAGAACTGATGAGCAACAACTGATAAACCACAGGCCAAAGTAGTTTGTGCTATGCCTTTCTACACCATAACTGCATTCATATGAAACCTATAGGTCTTTGCAGGCTTAGAAGAAATAAAGTGATGTGCGCATAATTCACAAAAACCTCCCACACAGTCATTAAACAAGCATGGCTAATCCTGTGTTTCCGACATCTAGGAGTAATTACCATGACCTGGGGCCTGACGCAAAGCCCACACACCTGTTCAAGACTTCGCACCAGTCTCAGACACTTTAAATGATACAAACAGTAGTTGCTGCATAAGAGTTTGTCTAGATTACAATAAGAATCAGTCAAGCAAGTAAAAACGTATGCACAGAACAGCTTCAGATTAACAACCTATTGAGCAGGCTTGTTGGCAGAATACATTACAGAGACCTTCTCAAATGTGCAAATGACAACCTTTTTATGACATTACTATTGACTTTGTGATGGCGCTTATAGATGCTCAAGAGCTAAGGCCAATCATTTCTGTGGGTCCTTGAAGCAAACATGCATGTGGCCCTCTCTAGAATTAGCGTAGCTTACAGCGCCAACATGTGAGAATCTTTATGCGGATCTAAGATGAAGCACCATTTCTATTCCACCTTTGGGGACATGCCCTACAAATGCACCCTGGAGAATATAAGAGAAACATTGAACCTCCAAAAGCCATTAGCTTGCAACCAGAAGAATATGGTGCAAAATAGGCCTTATGGCAGACCTCACCGTAGGCAGAACAGAGGAAGATCTGCAGTGACAATGGCAGGCAACATTCTCTCTAAGTGAGGACACAAACATAAGCTAAGTAGTACAAAATCACAACACTAATATAGATGCCTATGTCTGTGTTGTAGTGGTGATGAAAGTATCCAGTAAACAAGGATTACATGGAGCGCACAACAAAACAGAGTATTAAAAAATATGCTGTTGTCTATATTTCTTTGCGAAATACTTTTACGATGACAAAAAATATATTGGTGAGGGAAAAGAACATGTGCTGCATTTATAACAATCTTAATAGTGAAAAATAGGCTCATCAGTGTGAATAACAACTCTATTAACAACAATTAAAGCAAGCCAATATTTTCTGCCATTTTATTTTTTATTGCAGCAATAATAACATTTCCATAAAGTGCTTGTCCAAATGCTTTTACAACAGACCACTGCCTGTAACAACACATTTCTCGGATTCTTATTGGGGTGCCCTCAACAGTTTATTATGTAAAGAGTTGTAAGGAGGCTAGGCTAAATGAAAAGGGGGAAGAAATGGACTGTAACCAATCCTCGGTACTCAACCAAAAACATTTGGCATGAACAGCACAGCGAGACTGCATTACAAGTTGCAGAGGACCTTCTACTGCCACTATAGAACCTGTTATCACTGGGTAATTTACCACAGTGTAGCAGTTGTAACTCTGAGGATAAGATTGCCTTGGCTCGCAAGTTTTTTTATTGCGCTTGGGCATATCAAACTTGGCAAACAGAATTATAACAGATATCACAGACCCAGTCACAGTGTGTTTCAAATGTCCTCAAATATATAAGAATGTCCTCAAATATAGTCAGAAATTGCACTGTTGTTCTGCTTAAATGAATCATTACGGGATAAATTAAGGATCTTTCAGCTGCCCCTACAGTCTCTCTGTGAATTTATTAGTTTGCAAAATGAGAACCTTGCTGTACACTTAAAAGAAATTCACTTACATATGAGCCCAAAATCATGACTTGGGACTCCTTTAAATACACACACTTTTATGATTTACTGTAGTGCGTGATTTACTGTAGGCAGCGCATGTTCATTTTGCCTCGATTTTTTTTTTTTTCCAGATTTTCAATTTATTTGATCTAAATTGGACAGACATATCAAGGTCTCTGACTTTGTTTAAAACATAAGCTGTCACACATGCAGTTAACTATGCCCTGAACCACGGGGTACTGCTGGAAATCAGCACAGTATGTGACTCATGAATGACATAACTTCTTTCCAGTGCCATGAAATCAGAACAGACTCACTCAGAATAACCACAAATCGCCCAGGCCCCCTCTACCCTCAACGATCTTAAATTCATCGTTTGACTGTGCTGAGAACTAGGCCAATGGCTCGCCAGCAAACAGCTGGTTGTAATACGTTTCCATTCACTCAGTTAAAACTCATACCAGAATGCGCCCAGTGCCACAGACACCCCAATGGAGGTATAGGGGTCTCTCTTGCTCTCTCTCTCTCTCTCTCTCTCTGTATGTGTTAGTTAATTAGATTTCCTGTGGATAATTCAACAATTAAAGGCTTGCAAGCAAACGTCTCTCAAAAAAAGAGATCACAGAGCATCACTATAAACTGTCTGTGTTTGCTAAGCTTACTAGACGACAAGGTTCCTATAGTTCACAGAGAAAGACTAATATCTACCTATTTACAGTATAGCCTACATAAACTGACAGACAGCTGGAAGTCAGGGGTGAAATGGTCCATTAAAAATGTTCCAGAGAATTCTGAATGCAGTTTCCAAAAGACTATGCCAAGAGTATAATGATGTGTCACTAAAAGCTTCCAGTTCGGTAGTTGGTTTGTGGTTAGGGAGACCACACAGAATAGGTAAAAGAGCAGGAGAAGCAGACATGCATTTTCCCAACCACAAAGGATTGGAAATGGGAGACAGTGGTAGGCAAAATCAGAACCTCTCAGTAAATTACCCCAGCTCAAAGACTGCTTTAAGCATTTTATAGTGCTGTGGTAAGAGGCGTTGGGAAATTTTGATGGTACAATTACCGTCTGATAAATAATCACGATAAAACAATGTTTATGATTATTAAGCTATGCATTAATTTGTGAAACCAACAACAGTAATGAAAAGGAATTTTGAAACTAAATAAGTTAAGTCTCTTTTATTGTCAATTCTCTACATATACTGGACATACAGAGGAATCAAAATTACGTTTCTAGCTGACCGTGATGCGCACGGTCAGGAAAGCCAGAGGCCACTGCGTCTACACGCGCCGCCTGCTATGGTATTCACCCAATCATTCACACACAGTCACACACCAGTGGAGGGGATTACCATGCAAGGCTCCAGCCTGCCACCAGGAGCAATTTGGGGTTCAGTGTCTTGCTCAAGGACACTTTGATGGGGTCAGGTAGAGTGGGGCTCGAACCTGCAACCTTGCAGTCACCGAACGGCTCCTCTACCATCTGCACCAACAAACCAAATCTGTGTTTCTTAATGGCGGTTCATATCATTACTTGTGTCAGCCAAATATAATTCAACATTATTAACATTGCCAAATCTGATTTTGTGTATATTTGAAAAAAAAAAAAAAAAAAAAAGAATGATCAGAATGATGATCAATACCTAATTTTTAATTATTTCTCATTTTAATCATTTTTGTGTGTTAGTTTCAGACTCTAGTAGGGTTACAGAGAGATGATCAATTTATATTTACATCAAGATATTGTCAGTGCTAGACGTCTACAAGGTTCATGTTACATTTGTGTTAACCTACAAATATACAGAGGAAAGCTGTGTAGAGGTTCACTGACAGAGAAGGAAGCAACAGTACACAAAGTTCACATTGCCTCAGCTACATGCACAACAATTAGCATTAGAAGCCATGATAAATAATAGCCTAGAATTGGCTCCATCTTGCCTAAAGGGACAGCGCTGCAAACATTACAAAGGCTAGGCTCTTCTACATTTATTTTGACATGGCCGACTTACTTGTAGCCTGTTATCTCCCACAGAGGTTGGCCTACACCACACAGCCACTTGATGCACTGAAATACACCACTAAGCCAAGTTACTCTATAGAGTGCAATGGAGACACAGAATAGTATCCTGCTTACTATTATTAAAGGCGCTCTAAGCGATGCTGTTTCACGTCACTTCTTGTTGACGTTCGAAGTATTGTCAAACAAAACGGAGGATAGCTATCTCCTCCCCCTCCCTCCCATGCCTCCTGAAAGACTCATGAACGTGCATTTACTTCTTGTTGTTTATTGGCTGGAACACTGTTATGTTTCGTTTTCATTTGTTATGCTAGGTTTGCCCACTGTGTTTTTATTGCCGTTTGTGGAGCCTGGGCTGTCTACAGAGACCGCGTTTATTTTACAGTGTGTTCAGGGGACAGGCAGCTAGCAGATTGTGAGGAGATGTTTGATGTATGTAACAACACATGTTTTAGTCCTAAAAACGCGTCACATCACTTAGAGCACCTTTAAATATATTCATATGAAGTGCAATATAAAAGTTCAATTAAAAACTTGATTGAAATTAAAATGGTCCTTTCATTCAAATGGTGTCTTCTTTGGCAACCATTGAACTACAATCACTTTTTGACATCACAATTAATACAATTGTATAAGAGTGTTCAGGTGCAGATAGACTATACAGAGAAGTCCAAATGAAAAGGAGAGTTGGACTTCTCTGCATAGTCTATCTGCACCTGAACACTCTTATACAATTACAAGACATTTTCTACAATACTGTGTATTGTTGATACTGACTAGGGACCCTACTGGCTACATTAGCCCACATGCACAACTCCTCCTCACACTGTAACTTCATACTTGACCTGCATACTTGATTGATGCATGAACATGTATATGACTTATACAGACTCATCCTTGCACTAATTTTATTGTTATCTTATTGTCCATATACTTATACTAGAACTGTTTTATTGCTATGCTGATATTTTTTATTGTCCATTTACATATGCACATATTTATTGCTAGTCAATAGACTTTTAACCTTGCACTATTGCACTACTGGTCTCATTTGCACAACTACCTTGACACACTCCCCATACTGTACCTCAGTACATTCATGTGCATCTCTACCCACAGTATTTGTATTTTATTGTTATTTTGAGTAACTGTAGTATATGTTGTGTGTGATTTTTTAAGCTGCTGGGACCTTGAATTTCCCCTTGGGGATCAATAAAGTATCTATCTATCTATCTATCTATCTAATATGACCATGTTTTAGAGCTAATTTCCTTTAATGTAGAGTAGACTATTTAATTACTAATGAATACTGTGCATAATCATACAAGTGCATGGGTCATGGGTTTTGGGGGTTACCATCATTTGGTCAAGGCGCATGGTTGTCTCTGGTTATTTTAGGCCCACAGTCCTGAATCGATGTGTAGCGTGGCCTCCGTTGACCGCACGGGTGTGCTGCCATAGCTTTATTTTTGCTCCGTGCAAGTTGTGCCATTAGGCTGAAGTTGTGGCTATATCGGCGTATTATTTTATTAATGCCAACACAACGACAAAAATGAGTTATTAGGGTTGATTAATCTCATCACTAGCTGTGATCGAAATAGCTTATATTTTCAAGATAGACTAAATGACGAGACTGACACGGACAGGGATTTTTAACTAGGCTTTGTGGAAAATCATATTAGGACTGATGAGAGATTGAAATGAAGGGAGATATTGCACAGAATAATGACAATTAACAGTCACGTCACCAAATTGAGCATAACAAACTTACGTTAACTTAGTTATACCATAACAAACATGCCTGACGAATCTGGGAAAAGTCGTAGGTAAAACAGAAAGTAGCTAAACGTTTAGATCTAATGTTAAAAACAAAACTGACGATGCGCACGTTTGGTTGCCGTTAGATCTAGACTACACCGAGGAAAAAAAGCTATCGATTACAAAGGATAGGCAGAGAGAAAATTAATGTTAGTGCTGATGTAGCATGCGTTGACATAAGAACCCTTTTCTGAATAGCTAGTTTTGTCAAGTTCTTAATATTTCACCGATTTTTATAGTCTAGGCCCGTCAATTCATTTTTCAACGAGCTAATACCAAATATTAGCATGCTAACGTAAACGTTAGCTTTTTCAAAAGCCGACGTTGCAGTCAGTCATAGAATGGATTAACTTGAAACAACTGTGTTCTGTAACTAAACACATCCGTAAAATCCAAAGTCAACAATTAATAAAACATTAAATATTACCAGCACGATAAGGCATTCGGTGTTTACAGAGGGCAATCCCCAGTTGCCTTTCCAGCAAAACAACTCCAAGGGGGTCGCCATCTTGATTTGACAGATGCCCTTTCACTCGGAAGTGATTAAAGTTATTTTTAAAGATTTTACATTTTTGCATCGATTTAACTCCGAAAAAAAATCCTTGCAATAGGGTAGATCTACATTGGTCATTGATACTTTTTTTAATTAATGACCAAAAATGGCAAAAAAAATAAAAAAAAAAAAAAAAAAAAATAATTACAGTGAGAGTAGGCCAATGCTTAGAAACAGTCTAACAGGCCTTACACATAAACTTGACATACAGTATAGGCCTACTTGTAGTAGGCTACTTAGGCCTAAATTGATCATTCATTTAGTCAAATACTGGTGATAGTATGTGAATATATAGCATTTACGTTATGCTTGGTCTATAAACGTTTTGCAAATATTTATAACAGGACATGAGATTTATGGCGTGGCCTTTCTATTTTAAGATTAAAGTATAAAGATAAAATAACATTAAAAGATAGAAATCTAGTTGTTATAATAGAGAGCATATAGGCACCTTGGAAACGAGTAATGTAATCCTGCATCTGTTTCACCACACTCCACTGAGCAGCTGGCAAGGCCATTGCCAGCAAGACATGCAGAAACATGACATCATCTCCTTGAGCCATAGATCCATTATTCTAAAGTTATAGGGTGCATAACGTACTGGTATATTAAGCACTGCATGGACTTGTGCACGATGCATGCATGCTCTTCTTAAGACAACACTATCGTGTTCTTGGTGTAGTAGGCATAGGCAAGAAGGAATGGCTATACTAGCTAACACAAACAAAATGCCACTCATCTCTAAATGTCAAAATCGTTAAAACACACAACATGAACTTACATTCTGTCCTACATTTAATAGCCTAATTCCGTGGACTGAAGCAAAAACTTTACTCCTCTGCCCTAAGTTTTTTTTAAATAATGTAATAGGCTATTTGAAAAGCGTTTTGTATTTTGTTAGCCAACATTTGGGTGTAGGCTACTTTCTCTGTAACCACTCCTACAGCTTTTGAGTGCATGATAATACAAAATATGGGGTCGCTGAGCATTTCTTTAAAGTTTGGGAACAACACCTCGACAAACATGCACAGTAGGCATAGCTAAAGGGTTTAGTGTTGCCACACGAGGGAGCTCGCTTCGCACTTCAATGTCATAGTGATGCGAAGTTCACATGATTTTATTTTAAGTTTTGCTTTAGCTACACGTTAATACCTGCATAATAAATGCATATGCAGCCAGAATAAAGTTGAAAACACAAATACCATGCCATATGCTTTCTGCTGTTTTTCCTCTGTTTTTCCTTTTCAGAGTAGATTTTGCTCGACAGAGCACCTTCTGTTCTTTATCTTTTTTTTCTTTCTTTTGGTGGGGAGCAGCGGCACTGTCTGGGCCGTTGGCATGCGCAGACAGACAGTCTAAGCCTAGTAACTAGGCTATCATTTTTCACTTAAGATTGTTGATTGACATAATAGGTCTACACGTGCATTTTGTTCACTGTTAGCATTTTATGTTTTCCTGCTGCCAGGGTGTTTGAAATGGAACCGTGACGCATCACCGCATCACCGCCCCACCTTAAGGTGCACCTGTAGCGATAAAAGACCTAGGCTTCTTCTGTTCTATTCATAACAAGATTCATCTTAACAGCCAGGATTATAGGCTACCTTTAACGTTACATTCTTTCACTTATGGAATACAGTATGTTGCTCAGAACGTCTCATTTGGGATGCACGGGACTCTTTATTTTTGTTTCAATACTATCAGGTAAGAAGATTTTCAAACTTCAAATTGTAATTTGCGTATATTATCCGTAAACATTTTCACTTGACAATGTTTAAAGCACTTGGAATTATACTGCAGGGGCCTATTAGATGATTCTAGGTCCATCTGCATAGCAGGTATTCTAACCACTCTTATTTTAGACTTCTTAAATAATGACTAGGCTATTAATGAAAATGAAAGGGTGTTTAATATAGGATATTGTCTTGTACTGTGACTTCATATTTGACTCACTATTTGTTTTAAATCTAGGCTATAACATAATAAATGTTTTGTCTCATATAAATTAATGCATTTGTTGCAATGCAATTAAAATGCATTTGTGCACTATGAAAGAAAACAAAACAAAGGAAAAGAACAGAATTGAAGTCATCAGATGTGCTAATATTCACAGGCACTCACAATGCAGATGTGGCCCCCTCTCTTTCTTTGGCAGTTGGGGACAACACTGTCACTACCTACATCATTGCCATCAAAATAATGAACCGGATTTACAACGATACTCTCAGAGATCCAAATTCAACATACTACAAAGATCTTCGGGGAGAAGTTCATTCGCTGGTAAGAGACATGCTATTGAACGTGACTGAAATGTGTTGGCTACTTGCTAGGCTTACAGTTGAAAATGCATTTACCCTAACTGATGCTCTTTTTTGGAAGGATCGTATAAAATACCAACTTCTTTTCTATATTGTATAGGCTGTGTATTACTTGTAGCCAACAGCAACAAACAATCTGAGCTCCTGCCCTGCATCCTATCAGAAAGTGTTTAGTTAGTCCTAAATTCGGCTCACTGTGGTAGTGCACAACTTACTCTCTTTAATCAAAATATTTAATTTTCACATAAGATATGTCTAAAAATCTTTGAGTTCAGGGGCAGAGTTTATAAACAACATTAATCAGACGTGTTGCTTGTGGGTCAAAACTTGCCTAACTCATTTCATGGATCACACCAGCCCAGACTCATATTGTTCACGTTGATAATAGTATTTAAATTGAAGAATTACTTAAGCTGTTAGGATATGCATTCAGTTCTATAAACTCACTAAAGAAAGTGTAACCTACAGCTATATAAAGCTAACAAAAGATTATGTTTTCTTGGGGTGGCTTTCTGCATTATTGTATTTAAAAGAAGGAAAGCTGGACTTTATGGTGAATATGACTGAACATTTTACTTCTATTTCAGTTCCAGAAAGCTTTCAGTGGCAATGGCACCAGTGTTACATACCAAAGAATAACACAAATGACTTTCAGGTCAGACTTTCATTGGGTGTGGTGTGATATGTTCACATTAAGCGTTCCAGTAACAATAACCTTCATAATTCTATCTGAATTCTATCTGAAATGTCTGAAATATCAGAAAGCATTCCTGATATGATTATTTTTTTATCTTTCAGCAATGGATCTGTAATTGCAAATTCAACAACACAGTTTGGAACCAAGAACATAAATCTAACTGCAGTTAAACAATATCTCACAGAGGGAAAATCATCACTTCAGCTACAAAACAATTTTACAGAAGGTTGATTTTCTATTTACATTCTATACATTATTAATTACAGGTCCATGATTATTAACACATTTATTATCTATTATTTTTTATTTTCATTCAATCTCAAACTGTCAAGTTACATTTAGGCCTATATATAACTATTTATTGACACTGTCCAAGGAGACAGCAAAGTACAGCACTGATTGTGCTGTGTGAATAAGTATCGGGCCTACCATACAGCAATCCAGTAGCAAAGGGAAGGAGAAAAATGATAGACAGGAGATGTGAGTGCAGGGAGTTTAAGAAGCTGGGGTACTTATAAAAGAGCTGGGTCTTAAAAGATTTTAAAGACAGAGAGTAGCAATTCATGCTCTGTGATCAGCTGGTGTGTGTTCTACCCATATTCAGGGTGCTACAAATATAAATTGTTTGGATGGCAGTGACCATTTTGGAGACAGTGTCCAGCTTCTTTAGCATTGCAGTTTAGTTCTGCAGCTCAGTGGTAATAAACTGTATGCTATATGAACACATTGAAGGAAGTGGGGTACAGAACCACCAAAACTAGTTGTATGCGGCAGCATTTAAGGATTTAAATTTGGAGTATGTTCC
>JAGFZM010000818.1:181377-192163 GCA_017657215.1 Limnothrissa miodon | reverse complement strand
CATTGACTGTATGCTAAATGCTAACAACGTATCATTGCACCACTGAGACGTGACAGGTAGCCTAACTCATCTAAGTTAGGGGAGGAACATATTTCAATATTGAAGAACAGTGGTGTGTTGCTTTAAATTTAAATATTAGATGGGCTAGTTTATTTTTCCTTGGAAATAAATATTGTGTTTTTTCTTTGCATTTGCCAAATGTCTTAATTTCGGCCTTTAAATGCACGTATCGGCCACGCCCCCGGCCATTAAAACAGGCCACAAACATAGAGAGGCCTATGATATGGAGACCAGTATGTGTCATCTGCATGGTGCAATGCTGGATTAGCCATACATACTGTACTGTATTTTACTAAGGAAGCACACGATTCATTATTCTTTTTAACTCTCCAACCTCGGCAACATATTTATCAGAATAAAAACGTAGCTACGTTCAACCACCTATGCTGCTTAAGCTCTCACTTCAAAACTGCCATCTAGTGGTTCCAAACAAAACTCACTGTAAACCTAAGCTACTTTAATAAACGTTTTCAAAAATCGATTTTGCAGCTCGTTATTTTCAGTGTTACTGTAGCTCCATGTACGCTCATACACTCAGAGTTAAGACAGTTAGGCTATGTTACCAAATACTGCCGATGTTTGCTCCATTGACCGACCGAAATCGACAATAATACTTCGCGTTATTAAGTCGCAAGTTGTTATTAAAACAGCGATCTATGATATTTATTGACAACTTCTTATCTGTGTTTGGTGTTGCATAATATGTCACCTCTATTTTATGAGCTTACATCAACAGAAATTATAGTTTTCTCACGTTAAAAACAGCTGCCCAATCGCTGTTTCTGCGGTGCGCGCTCCCGAGAAGGGGATGCATTCTACGGGATGCCTTTTTGGGCACAACACCTGCTATTAATTGATCCTGGCCATTATTTCAGGAAATACGATAGTTATATTTGGTACTGCATGGATTTTTCTGTACAATTCACACCCAGATTGTGTCAGTGTAATGTAATTTGTTCTCTTGGACTACATAGAGATGCAACTGATTCCAATGTTATCTTTTCACACGTACAGTGGCCAATGTAAGAAAGGTGTAGAACTCAGTAACATCTTCACTGAATTGAACAGTACACAAGTGAATCTTTCTTGCCTGATGCTTTAACTAATCTTTGCTATACTGTTTTCTGTTTGTTTTGTGTTGTTTTTAGATATATTTCTGTTGTTGCCAGAGAGGTGGAAGAGGTTTGATGGCCGTGTCCAATCCGACCCCATACATGCCTTTCAACCCAGACATCCCTATGTACTCAACCCACACCACTATTGATCTACCCAACGGCAAAACCTATGTGAGTGATAGACTGCCAAAACCAGAAGAGTAAATAGCAGGGTGATGTTTGCTCAAAAAGGAGCTCTCAGAATTTCCATGATATGAAGTGACGACATCATTAGATGAATGGTTGAACAGGCTTGTATCTTTCACCATAGTGACCAGTGTTTAGTAGCCAGTTTAATGCGTAAGCAACAAGTTTTGTCTTCTAAATTTCACCAGTCCTTGAGTAAGGATGCACACACACACACACACACACACACTCATACACACAGAGAGAGGAAGGCTGGAGAGCATACAAAAACATTGTATACATAAAGAGCTACTGTAGTTGTAGGGAGATGCAAAGTCATAAAAAGTACATCAAGAATCAAAAGTTCTCAAATGGACTCAACAAATACAATTTTGAGAGACAAGCCGCACAGATCCCTAATACCACAGAAGAGTAACAGAGTAGAATGCTAAATAGAAACAATGAAACAGATAAAATCCCAGGGAATCTCCAAGAGGGCTTTTAGTCCTCTGCATGTGGCCCCTGTCCACACCACTGGAAAGAGCTTTGGGCACAGACGTGGCTTTAGTGCAGCAACGCTTGGCCTTCTACTCCCAACATTCTCAAGTCCCCCTGGCATTCATAGACTCCTCTTTGTCCCCCTTTTCTCTTTGACTGGGAAACCTGAGGCGTGGGAAACACTAACCCCCCCCCCCCCCCACCGAGGCTCTGGGCCTTCGCCGAGCCTTCATCCCGGCCTCTAGCAGAGCGAAATTCACAGCCGTTGCTCACGGATTCGCTCACACACACTGTCAATACGGGTCAGGTTGAAGTGTACTGTAAACACACTCACACACTCATACACACATACATACCACACTCACACACACACACACACACACACACATACACACACACAAACTACATATCTATCTACCGGTACATATCCTAAGTCAGTAATGATATCTGAAAGATTTCATGAAAATACACCGCAATGCAGATTTTCCAAAATGTGGCACATCAAAATGATGGTTAAAAAAATGGGCTTGGACAGTACATGGCAGTTACCTTTGAGTAGTTTTCTAAAATTCCTTACGTACAATGAATGATGGATTTGTCTTTAGCCAAAGTCCAGTGCTGATTTATCAGAACAAAGAGTGCATTGACTGTGGGCAGGTAAGTATATATACATGTCACACTGGCTTATGCCCCATCCTCACTGAAGCAGTGGGTGAGTGATCCTGCCCACTGTGCTGCCATTCTTGGGACAAGCTATGAAAATAATCCTGTTTGTGAATTTTCTATTAAATTTGATGTCCTAAATGGCATCTTAGAATATTAGTATTAGAAGTGACTGTTATGCAAGCCATTAAAAGGCACGTCTTAAGACCTGTGAAAAAAAGAGGAAATTTTACACAACCTGAAATTAAGTAGTTAGAGCTTTTTCATAATAGATATTATTGTTGTTGGAAATACTGTGCATGCATACATTACATAAATTAATCATTTTGGGTTATAAAAACTATTGGACGAGACTGTTTTGTAGTTCCAAACCCTTCTTATTTTCAACAGGAGACCGATGAGTCCATAAAGAATAGAAGTGGGATGTATGTTGTGAATCCCATTGCAAAGTGATTGCCAGGATGTCTGTCTTGCAGGTTTGTATACCACAAGATTAAAATTTCTGTCCATAAAATTGACTTCAGTATTGTACAGCTGTAAAAATAAAACGTGTCAAAACATGAATTGCGAAATGCGGTGATATCAAGCATGATCCAAAAGTCTATAGGCATGCTTTCTACGAATCATTTTTGTTTGTTCAACATATTCATTATTCCACAGTACTAATCCTACATTTTAACACAGGAGGTGTAAGAAGAGGAAAACTGTAAAATAAAGAATATGAATGTCCAAATCCATTCCAAATCCATTTTTTAAGAAATAGCAAGTATTGCCTTTTTTCTTTAAAAAAGAAAAATCAATTTCTGTATTTCAGTAAATTATTAAATGTGGAGATTTGAAATTCTCCAACTTTTTTTTTAAATGTAACTAAAAGGTACATAGCTCATGTACAACTTGTATGTTGAGTATGTTTTGTGAATATTCAATAAACACTTAATGTAACTTGCAATGTTACAAATTGAATTTGTATGAATACATACACTGGGGTTGTCCTGATAAAAGTCTGAATGAATGTTATAAAATGACAATAGAAGAGAGTAAGTCTATGATATCTACACGTCTGTGTCCAATATTTATGTTCTAATGTTATAACTTATAGCTAATTGTATAATTATGTCTGTTTAACATCATAATAAGTTGAGTCATATAAGGAAGGATTGTCTAAAAACATTTTAATTGCAGTGTAATTCACACACAATGTATTCTCTACTAGTAATACCACCAAAGGACATTTTCAATTAAAGGTGTAAATAAAACCCAAATTCCATAATTAGCAAGACGTATAAATCCACTGTTGGTCATTTGCATAAGAGTACAGTTAGGCCATGTTTTTTGTAATCTCTAAAAAGTCCTTTCCAGGAGTATGCTGTATCCTGCGACTGAACCACACCCGTGAGGATATCCAATCCATCCCTCCCACTTGTGTAACATTGCTTAATCATACATTGGGAGGCTACAGATGTGTACAACCTCACTCTACTGTAGGTACTAACACACCCATAGCAAGGGTGCTGTTTTTTTCTATTTTAAACAAGAGGAATTGCACCTCTTCTCTAGCCCAGAGGAAATGTCCATTCATTTTCAAAGAGAATGACAAAATCTGTATAATTTCAGGACAGTTATTTACACATCTCTTAGATCAGACTTGGGCATTTTTCACGGCCCGGGGCCACATGCAGCCCTTTGGGCGTCCCTGTCCGGCCCACAGTATGCCAGTCATAAATATACGATACATGAAGTGTTAATGCTGTGCATGCAGTACAACTGTAACGCTTTTCCATCTGCCTGAACAGTGGCTAGTGATTATTTTCCTTTTGGAACTTTATACAAATGATTAACAGTAGTAGCTTATTACAATGACTTGTTGACTCTTTTACAATGGGAGAAAATTAATAATGAGCAGAATTACGTTCAAGTTATTGCTGGTTCGGCACTGCAACACAGCTCCGATTTTCATGTGGCCCTAGGTAGAAATGAATTGCCCACCCTTGTCTTAGATCCATCCCAAATGAGCAAGGGTCCAAGTAAGGCTATGGCACATCTTGCTATCCCAGTATTGCTTTGCAATACATCATGATCAACACCTTCACGTTTTTTCATTTGACAGCTCGGCTTTTTTTATTCAGTCCTATTCCCAGTGTTGCCATTTATGTAATTAGCTTTGAAATGAATGCGGTCTCTTGTTCTCCCAGCCTGTGCCAGTGAGTGATATACCCTAGTCACATGATATGCTCAGGTGTTTCAGACGGATGAAACCAACCCATAACATTTGGGTGGAGCAGAATCTGATAAGATTTGAAGATTAATTGTGTAACAACACCAAACGAGTGATAAGACATCAGTAAATGGCTTGCATGATGAAAACATATTTATCCCTTCATTTTTTCATCTTTTTCTGAATACAAATTTGTCTGCTAAATACCATTGATCATCAAACCATCAAATTGCTCTAAATAAAATGCAACATCTTTACTTGTGATTACACAGCAATCATAACTTTGACACTCCACTCACTTTAACTTTCACTCTCCATTTAATTAGGTAAACTCTTATCTCTATTATTTTCTTCGGCCAAATAGAAAAAAATTCATAGGAACAAAGATAAAATGAAGGTAGCCAAATGTTATTTAAAATGCAATGCATTGCAATACAGTGCAGCTCTGTGGCCTACTGGTTAAGGTTTTTGGCTTGTAACCGAAGTGTTGACGGTTCAATCCCCAACCAGTAGACCACAGCTGTGGAATAACCCATCACTGCTCCCTGGACAAGTTAGTTTGTGTGCTGCCCTGTTGTTTGTAAAGAAATTTGTTTGGAAATGGATAGCAAATCCATGATGAAACCCATGTATGACTACGTATATTGAATCAGGTCAGAAAGGGATGGACAGCTATACAAAGTATAGAATATTCATCTGTCAGGGCAATATCTTTATAATGTCATATTAACTAATGAACCATGTGGCAGTCACAACAGGTAAACACAATGTGCATTTATACATTTAGGGACAACTTTAACACATAGCCAATACTGTGGCACTATGGACCATTTTACCTCTTAAAAATGGATTAAAACTGATCACTGACTGGCTTAACAATTCCAGTTTCTGAAAGATTTACATCATTTCACATAAGATTCTGTAAGATGAAACAACCATTAAAACAGCATTGTTATTGATAATTCCCAATGAGCAAATCATAATGGCCCAAACTGATAATAACAACGATCAGGATTTTTTTTGATCACAGTAACTATTTCGTTGATATAATAATAATATAATATTGATATATTTTCAGCCCTACAAACGGGGGAAAGGACTTTTTAGTGTTACAGACATCTTACACTTAAAACTGTAAATTCTATCTAAAAACCAACAAAAGACCATTGTTGTCATTACATTGGCCAGTTAGTAGACGCAATTCATATTCCTTACTCTAACTAAAGCATTATGCCTCATTTAATGCAAAATAGAGCACACTTTTATGGATATTTAAACCACACACACTCAATAAGATGTACTTCAGTGTTGAGGTCTTTATTGTCAAAAGTCTGGAGATGTTGCAGATAGCATGGTAAGTATGATGACACTGCCCCCATGTGGCTATTAAAGGCAAAGATGTTCAGAATAATTATAATGTGTAATTCATTTAGAAGCATGAAGAAAGGTAGAATGTGCTTTCATCTGTTATCAGATAAAACATTCTAGAAGACCTTCATTGCATATTCCATAAAAGTAATCCCTGACTATTACAAAACACTGACTGACATTTTGAGGAGGAAAGGCATCAACAGGTCAGCGGCATTGAGACCTAGGACTCCAGGGTTTTCAGCCACAACTCTAAGGCATACTTTGTGCCAGTGCTGACACGCTCCACGTCCTCGCCATGGGCTGGTGCTCGGTTGCAGAGAACAGACACTGGCAAGGTGGACTCACTAAGTTCACCTGTAGAGGAGACCTCCATGACGCTAGAAAATTAACAAAGAACAAAAATGACTGTGTATGACATGTTGTAAGAAATTGAACACTATGATTGCATGTAAATTTCTGATTGAATGACATGAAATGCATCACACAATGGAGCCATACATTAAACACAGCTGTAACAACATGTCATCATTTTACATGTTTTGCACATTAAATATATAAAGACAAACAAAAACATAATTCAGTCATCCAATGAATGAATAGTTTATTCCAGACTCAATGTTCCATATAAAAAGACATAGAAAAGTACATACATAGAAAAGACAGTACAAAAACAACAAAGAATAAATCAACAATTTAAGATACAATCAAGCATCGGTTCCAATGTTTCCACATCCCACAGGAATATCTTGTATCACTCTGTTTTGTATCAGAGATCAACTCAAGGAGCCGACACATAAATCTATACATAACATTCCTCAACAAGGCATGGAAGGTGGGTACATTGCTATTAACAAATAAAGTATAAGCACTTGTCCATCTTAGAAGCTTAAAGAAGATCATTAATACATCATTATATGCTACCTGTAGCTTGAGTTTAACTGTACTATATCTAAATCTGTGTAATTATCTGTTTAGTATGCAAGTTTCTCAATTTTGGGGGACATAGGTCATTTTTTCCAATCAGTATACTTGTATTTGTATTAACTATTAACTTAAAGGTCCACTATGCAACATTTTTCATTTAATTAATCCGTTTCATACTGTTTAGGATGCTAAAATGAGTCATTACGCGGTGAACGAACGGTGTAGAATGCGCCACCGTGGCCTATAGCGGTAGATACAGCACTTGCAATGTTCAGCAGCGCGGACCGCCTCCAATAGAATGCAATGCAATGCAATGCTGCGGTCTTTAGAGGGAGCACGTGAGAGAGAAAAACAGAATGTTGCTTAGCCCCTATTTAACATAAAACTCACCATACAGACCGTCTATGTAAGTGTATGAAATTGTTAAATACCTGACAGACTGGGGTGTGTTTGAGGGCAAGTGGACAGGGTCCTCCTCACCGTCCACTGCTGATACTATGGCTTTTACCAGGCTGGCATCCACCCACAGGCAACCACTCACCTCTGCAGGCTCTGGTTTCAGACATGTCTGGGGATTAAGAGAAAGGCATTCCACAGATTGAACCACTTACTCTCTGCTGAAGACGAAATATCTGGAATGGTGATTCGGTTTCATATAAATGCTAACTGAAAGACACACTAGTCCATCCAGGTTGCTATGGTGATGGCGCTGTACGATGGCTGCCGTTAACCTTAGCTCCACTACTTTTTTCACCCTTTCTGTTTTTTACGTTTCTTTTTTTATTTCTAACACTATGCTGTAGCCTACCATGTCTTTTAATAGTTATTGTTACTTTTTGTTAAGTTTTTCGTCAGTCTCTGTGAGTTTGGAGGAGCTTGGTTTTGACTTTTTTTTTTTTGCCGAGTGCATCTGTTTAAACGATGCATTCCGACCTGTATTTTTTCCGTCTTTTTCTCTGCCCTACCGCCTTCATCTGCGGAGCCTGGAAGTGGCCAATCCAAACAAAGATTGAGTTAGAGACTGGGAGAGACTGGAGCTGGTCGTGAGTGTGGGACGTGGAGGTTGATCGCCTACAGTAGCCTATAGGGTGGAGGACCTGCAGGGCTGCGTTCGGCCAACTTTGGAGGAGGATTACCCTGCCTGCAGATCGGCTGCTGTCCTGTGATTTCAAATGTGATGTTGGTCTAGCCCTACTTGATGTCACTCCTGCGTCCAGACTTCAAGGAAACAGCCACGATCTCGAGTTTGTAATATACATGGTCCCTGAATCCTATTTACAGTAGCCTATCGGCTAATGTAGCCTACTAATGGCAGTGGCAGATGACAACAGCATTATCCTAAACTATATATATTTAGTTTTTTTCTTCTTCTTCTTCTTTTCTTTGCCTTTCTCCATCTTTTCTCTTGAATACAATTTCACTACATGTTTTACATAGTAACTCAATGTATGTGACAAATAAACTCTTTGAACTTTGAACTTTGAACTAATCTAATTGTTTCCAGGAGGACCTGGATCACTGGAGATCCTAAGTCATTCCTGAGTCATGCTTCAACCTACTTCGTGTAATTCAGTGGATAATAGCCACAGAACATAGAATACAGGAGATTATACTATTGTTTACACTTGCTGATGTTTTCATGTCCAGACTGCATAAATACTGTGAACACAGCTAATCTGAGGGATATTGTTTGGTATAGTGAACATTGTGAATTGTAAACTTTAGTCAACAATTTCTGGCAAACCGAAACACCAGTCCATGTGAAACTCCCTGTATTCCCTTGCTGTTCTTAACATGTAATAGGTTTGGATCAAGGTGATAGATAGTAACTATGGTACCTCCTCAGACATGGTCAGACATACTTTTTTTGTGTAATTACTCATGTGGTGGTTCTGTAACTGTATATGATACACAGCCTGAATTTGAAAACCATCTTGAGTAAGGAATGAGAAGTTAATCATTGATAAGACCAAGAAGGAAGCATGGAAATAAAAAGATCACATTATCTGGGACAACTAGATGTTATTACCAATGTTCTCTGATATTGCCTGACTTTGTGAAAATGCAAATGACTACTCCACCTGTTTACACTGATTTTATGGTCTGAGAGGCCAGACTTACCTGAAGCTGCAGGTGGGATAGTGAACTGTGAAGCAACATGTAGGTAACTATGTGATGCCTTTTTGGGAGTCCTCTTGACAACATAGGTGGGTAGACGGACTGGGGGAATACCATAACAGTATTTAACAAGTGAAAGCAAGTTTTAAGTTTCTAAAATGGTTTTAATGTGTGTTTTCTGTCATTAAAAAAACGGTAAAAGATTCTTTATCACTAACACGTGTGGTGTAGGCTACTTTTACATTACCTCCCACAGGCCAAGGAGCTGAGATGAAACATCACTAGGATCCAGCTCCAATCCTGTCTCTTCTCTCAACTCCCGCAGTCCTGCATCCAGCAACTAGAAAGGTATACAGAAGGCCTATTATTCTAAAAATGCCAGCCAGTGTAATATCAAAAGGGTTGTTAAAATCAGAGAAATTTCAATACAGCCTACCGTTTCCTCTAGTTCAACGTGACCACCTAGGAAAAAATATGATTGTGTGACTATTGTCACAGAGCTCTTCAGTAAATCATATTTTAGCAAGCCAAAGTTAGAGCAGTCTCCAACTTACCAGGTGGAACCCAGACGTTTGGGAAAATTCTGAGAGTGGCTGCCCGCCGGGTCAGTAACAACCTTTTATTAGCTGACTGTAAAAGGATGGCAACACCAACATCCACGCCACGGTTTAAAATGTCATCAGGGAGGGAGGCTGCGTCACTTTCTGTCAAATGCTTGAAGGGACAGAACTGTGCCCTCTGTGATGTAAAATGCATCATTTAGACAATTTTATCAGACTTCAGTTCCCATAGAAGACTTCCCAAGCCCCAGACCTGTTAGTAATGGTGGAATACACTACCCTGAGTTGTGTCAAACTCCCGTTTTCAGAATCATACAGTACAAAGCGATTATTCTCAAGGGTGCAATTGACTTTCACATGGTCATCGTCCAGGCTATTGCGTGCAAAGTGCCCAGTGATACTCTATAAAACAACAAAAGGACAGGGACGGTTGAATCGAGACCAGACATTGAATCAAGTACTTTGTGATTGAATCAAGTACTGCTGTGAAAAGCAGATGTGATACTATTGAGATACAGATGTGAAAAGTGACAGGTGTCAAGTAGGCTACAAAATGCTCTGGCATCATGTAGCCTATCGAAAATACACACTAACCTGCACGAATCCGGCACACTGTGGTACCCCTTTATCCCGAGACAGGTGCACTAAAATTCTCCGGACCTTTTCCATGAAGACGTACTGCAGACTCTTATGTGCAGACTGGGTCGTCAGTCAGAACGGAAAGAGCTGCTGCTATGGAGTTAGCCTGTCCGCTAACAATATAACGTTTTTTCTTTTCAAGGGGGAGTGTCTGGCTATGCAGTATTGAAAAAATTGCACCAACTATGAAGAAATATGTGTGTTTAAACAATAAAAATGCAGGCTAGGTTACATAGATTGTTGTCGTTCTCGAACCGAGTTGACATTTCGTCAACGCATAGAGTCTATGCGTCAACGCGAATAGAAAAACTTCCTGGTTATTTCAGAAGTCTACGAAAATATCATTGGCTGTGGCAAATATACGTCATCTGAGCGCTGCCGAGAGTCTCCCTAGTCGAGGCGGAGCTCCTTCCCAGATAGCAAAATTATTATGGCCCAAATTTGGCCCAAATATGGCA
>JAGFZM010000818.1:155036-180977 GCA_017657215.1 Limnothrissa miodon | reverse complement strand
TTGCAGCCTTTGCCAATCAATTAACATTTGATTCATTGATGATTCTCATGATGAATTGTAGAAAAAAAAACACAACAAACATGATCACATGAACACACATCATGATTAGACCAATAGACCAATGATGGCGACTGATCTGCAGAGGAAAACCTGCAGAAAAAAAACACTGAAAGGCGCACGGATTGCTATTATAGTTAGATATAGGCCTAGGCCTACACAACACATCGGGCAATTTGGATTAAACACATTTACGGCAATTGTTTGGACGTTTTCTATGGACTTTTCCCTGTTGGTTTCACAGTTTAGGTTGCACCAGGTCGCACCAGGCGGCTAGACGTGGGCCTATGTGTAGGCTATGTAGTCTTTCAGGAGACAACGTTTAATAAGGCTAAAAGCCACTGATCTCTAAAGAATAATAATATTCTTTAGAGATCAGTGCCTAAAAGCTTATTTGCATCTGAACCAAAGATGCTAGAGTGGAGCGGACCTCAGGCATGGAGGGAACCTTGCGTCATAACTATGAGGTCATAATAGCGTTTAAATGTTATCTCTGACGAAAACAAAAAATCGGTTTCACTTCATTACTTGAATATTTTCTGAAAGGTAACCTATCTGACACGCGCTGACTTTTCTTTTATGTATACTTAAGACATCTACATTTTCCGTTTTAAATTTAAGACTTTTTAAATATCTTTTCATACCTACCTTATAAGTCAATGTGCAATTGTGTTTAGCCTAATGGATTCTGAAAATCTTCAAGACGAGTTACTCCAACTCCAACATCAAAAAATGGAGAAACGGAGGCTTAGGATAAACCATGATCATGAACGGATGAAGATGAACACAATCACCCTGAAAAATGTGAGTTCTCAAAAAAAAAAAAAACAGGCATAATCGAAATAATGTAATTCTATAGTAAAATAGCCTTTAAGTATTGTATTCAATACCACTCCTGTCTTGGTGGCAAAATGTCATAAAAAAATACTATGCTGTACGTCTATATGTGTTTGACCTGAAATAACCTTTTCCTGCTCAAATAAAAAACTTCAAGGTCAAAGGTTAACCACTGAACTCTAGCAGACTAATGGTTTCAAACTGATTGTCAATTAAATTATGAGTTGGTGGCAGTGTCCCAGTTTAGGGGCTGAGTTCTTTTAATGCCTTTTTCATACACCATTACCATTGTCACTATATAAACATCTTAGGTAGGTTGATAAAATAGTTCATAACACCACATACCACAAACACTTTGGCTAGGAGGCACAGGCTACACTTGCAGCCAGAAGTGATCCAAAATCTTGGTTCATACTAAGATGTAGACCTGAACTCATTCCCATTGTGTCTGTGTGTGTGTCGAGGTATGTGTAATGTGTGTGGGGAGGTAATGAAGGTTGAAGGAAACAGACACAAGTCGCAGGACTGGGGTTGCTGCAGATTTATTGCCCTTTAAAGCTGAGGCAAGAGGCACTACATTAGTTGGCACACCACATGTGGATAACACAGCTCCTAGCACGGCTGGCTAACTCGACTGTGCCATAACTGTAACATAACATAATAAAAGTATAGTAAGAAAATACATTCTTCCAAGTAAGTATTGCACTTTAGGTACAGCAATATTTAAATCAAAATCACATAGTGCGCTACTATAGTATACATTCCGTCTTAGTTCAAAATAAAATATAACCAATCAAATTATTAATATAAAAATGCTAAAGGAATGTCAGGATAATAATTACACGTTAGTGAAATAAAAACAGCAATTAAACAATGCAGCACCACACATTTCATAACAAAACGTATAAAACAAACCTTTAAAGCAGAGGCAAGAGGCACTACATTAGTTGGCACACCACATGTGGATAACACAGCTCCCTGCGTGACAAGTTACCAATAATAGCTGCGTTAGTCACGCCAAAATCAACCAAAATGTTTCATTTCAACACTACAAGTCGTAATCTCATTATAAATCTGAAGTGAGAGTAATCTTATGGCATTTAACAGCGCTTTTACAGCGACTAGGGTCAGTTATTTTAGGGAGACAACCAGACACAACTTACTAGCACGGCTGGCTAACTCTACTGTGGAGGACAGAGAGGAAAAGGTGTGTCGCTCCAATTAGCGCCCCTGCGCAACACGTAACTGGGAACCACATCGCTGAGTAATAACACATATTGACCAAAAAAAAAAAGAAATCAACACAAAAAAATAACACTCTAATGTTTTGAGGGAGTTCACAATATCGAAGACAATATTCAACTCGCTACATATGGAATGGGAAATTGTGGGACGGTAGAGTAGCTAGATGGAATAGTTTGTGGTTTGGGGTATATGTCACAGATTCTTGCTTGTGTCTCCACAGGACCAAATTCCCACTGTGCTCAGCGGCTCTTATCAGCCCCTCAGAGCTGGTTTGGCACCTTGCCGACACGAGCTGCTGCCCCCCATCACCCCTGCACCCCTTAAGAAACAGCAGCAGGAGCCCTGCTCTTCCTCCTTGCCAGCCTGTGTCCGGGGTCAGGACCTGGTACTTATGAACCTGTTGCTGGGGGACAGATTGCCCAAACGAAGTGACCTGCGTCAATTTGGCAGGAAGAATCTTACTGGCCTTGATTTTGCCCACCCTCTAAAGCCGCTTATTTATAGAAGAGCTCCCAAGACACTCGCTTCACCTGTTACCACCCAGGGTGAAAGCCAGAATAAGACAAAGCATGTCAAGGCCAAGCGATCTATCAAAACTGACATTAATGACAGTTATGGAGACCACTGTTGCCGGGCTGAGCAGGACATTGGTTGTGCTAAAAAAAACATGAATGTCCACAAGGTTGATGAGATGTGCAGAGAGGTGTCCTTGAATGTCACCTCAGAGAAAAGTCACCAGTGCAATGGTGCTCTCATTGGTGATGTGGGCAATGCAGACTATTCAGGAACATCTGCAGGGAGCCTCAGCCCTGTGAATCTCATAACCCCATCAGTGCTGCCGGTTGTTCCTTTCCTAAAGACCCCTACTCCACCCACCATTCCCAGTGTGATCAGTGTGCCTGCCACTCCGCACAAAGCCAAACCCCAAGTATTCAAAAAGTTCATCAACAGACAGCCTCGCGTCAGGAAGGCAGCATCACTGAATGTGTCCACGGCTGTTGTCCTGGAAGAGGATACAGAGAAGGCAGCATCACTGAGTGTGTCCACTGTGACTGTCAATAAAGGGGATACAGATGTGATTGGTAAGTAATATAAAACCATGAAGTTTTATACACACTCATATCTCCTTTACATGCTCGCATTCCCACAGACATGCTCATTGTATTGTCTCATGTGGCCTTGGTTAAAACACAAGAACAGGACATTGGCTGGCTTGAGGAGGATCTGACTAGGCTACTTGATTGTGCATAGGCAACAAACTAATCTTAATTAAGTCCACTTAAATATACACTGCAGCACAGTTATTAGACTAGATGTCACTCGTCACACGTTTGACCTTTGACATCCCAGAGCACAAGTCTGAGGTGTCTGTGGAGGCAGGGAAGGAGGAAGTGAGAGAGTGTAAGGAGGAGGAGAAGCCACAAGGAATTGTGAAGCAGACCAGCAAGCCCCAGCACTCCAGGGAGCTTCCAGAGCTGGCCAAACTGCCTCCAGTGGCCTGCCCCGAGCAAGTTATCCTGCAGGCCTTTAGGCTTCTCAGCAAGGATGACTGGTGGGATTAGTTAAAATAGACTAAGCTAACTAATTGACTCATTAATACACCTAAGTTCTCTCAAACTTAAGTTGGGCTGGAGTCTAGACAGGCACACATGAGTAGAAATGTGAAGCCTAGTCTTTACCATTTTGTGCTTTTGAAATGTAGCCCATGTTCCTTTCAGTTGAGAATTTTGTTGATATCTCTGCAGGGAACAGAAGGTCGAGGCACTGACCTCCTTCAGGTCTCTCTCCCAGCACCACACTGAGGTGCTGCTGCCCAGGCTGCACGATGTCTGTCTGGCCATTAACCGCGAGGTCAGAGACTCTTTTCTACAGTAGTGCTCATGTTTAATTTGTTCTGATAACACAAAACCAACTTTTTACACTACATTTAATTCATATCGGAGTGATACAACTGTCATTCTACCCATCTACACAAATCCAGGTGAAGAACCTGCGTTCAGTGGTGTCCCGTGCTGCTATGGAGACACTGGCGCACCTCTATGCTCACCTGGGACGCGCCATGGATGCCGAGGTCGAGGGCACAGCTAAGACATTGCTGCCAAAGGCTGGAGAGGCAAGTGGCTTCATCAGAGAGGACGTGCAGCTGACACTGCGCTACATAATCCTTAATGTCACCCCTTTACGCAGCATGAGAGCCCTCATTAACACTGGACTCAGGTTATTTCAGACTCTTCCCTTTTACTGGTTCTACTGGTCCTCAGCAGTTTCTGTGTTACAGTACCTTTATTCATCTATTCCTCCACCCTCTCTGTTTCTGTTAATTAGACTGAGTGTTTCTCTTGCTTATTAGGCACCGTAATGCAGCTGTAAGGAAGATGGCTGCACAACAACTGGAGGAACTGGCAAAGATAATGGGGGCGGCCCGCATCCTGTCAGGCAAAAAGGACCTGACTGATCAATTCATCCACTCCATCAGCTGCCTGGCCCTTGACTCTGCACAGGAAGTCAGGTGAGAAAACCTTTTGTTTTTCTGGTCAGTGTACTGACTGTGATTGTCAACAACAGTTGAATCACTATTAGATTGAAGATTTAGTTGCTGGAATAAAATTTGTATTGTACTGAATAAAATTTGTATGTAATTTTAACTGTACATTGTTGCCTTCACTATGTTATCTTAAATAGGTTGGAAAAGATGTCCTTAATGCAAATTAACTGGTGTGTTTTGTGTTTGCAATAGGACCTATGCCCGTAACACTCTGGGCTTCCTGGCTTCTCATCCAAACTTAATCAAGATGGTGGACAAGTTCGCTCCTCAGAGAGATCGAGTTGCTGTGAAGGACATCATCAGCAAATGCCAGAAGAGGTGACAGCAAAGCATCAGTTAAAATACCACAAACACAAAACAGTCTTTATTTAACGTGTCTATGACCACCTTGACAAATACCAATATGTTAGTATCATTAGTGAACATGACAGAATGTAGAAGGAAACAATTTAGCATATATTTAAAGAAATGTCTTTTATGTTCATGCAGAAATGTGTAAAGTGAACCATAAAGCCAGAAGAATTATTCTGCCAAGAATTGATTACATACAAACCTGCACATTTCCTATTATGGCACAATCACAGCTTTTGTAAATTTGTCTTGTGTCCCATCCTAGCCACCAACCCAGCATTGGCAACAAGGATCAGCCAGCCCATCAGTTCTAAGCATGGTTGATTGTTAAACCCTTATTAAACCCTCAACTACTCCCTTGGGTGAAAAGGGGGCAAAATGAACTTTTAGCACTTGTGTCACTGCAATAATTAAGTTACTGGACCAGTAGGTCTATTCAGTGGTGTAGTAAATAGTAGAGAAAGAGACATGAAGTTTTATAAATAAGCTGATCATTGACTGGAATTAGTCTGTAAGAACATATCACTGGATCTCACTGCCTTTTTTCATGCTTAGTCTTCACTCTTCATGAAATGTAGAACTATAGTGATGATTAAAAGAGACTTGAGCAGAAAATATTACTAATATAATAATATTATATACAGCCTATGTTGTATCAGACTGTCTGCTAAAGGTTGGCTGTACCAAGTCTTTGCTTATGTGTGTAATGTAAGGTGACCAGATGTTCCCATACCAAGATGCTGCCATTTGAACTGACCACTAAAACACGGACAGTTTATTCTTATGTAGTGAGAATGCAAGACTCCATGATTTCCCAAATGAATAACAAATTTACTTTTACCACAGGACACTCAGTTGTCAGTCCCCACATCATAAACTAGCAGGTGCTGTACCCCATTGTTAATGTTGAGGGGGAAAACTGACAAAAACGTAATATGTTATTAAAGTGCATTGATCGGGACTACTGTAACAGATGTTTTCAGTGACACTAAGTATATTCGACATCATGTGACTTTATTAAGCCAGCAGTTTTTTTTATTTTACCATCATCCAAAATGATGTTGGCATAGTTGTTAAAGCAATACGCCACCGTATTTCAGTATTGAAATATGTTCTTCCCCTGACTTAGACGAGTTGATACATACCTGTTTTGTCTCTGTATCGTTCTGGTGCGCAATGCTACTTTCTTAGCATTTAGCTTAACCCAGTTCTTTCAATGTACACCAAATAGCCTTGAGGTTAGAAGCCACCAAGCAAATCCACGTCTTTCCTATTTACATGCGGATACTTGAATAGTTATTAAAGATGGTTGACACAAATGGTGACACAAAATAAAACGTAGCAATTTTCTTAGCAGATAACAAAGAGAACTATGTATGGCGGAAGAACACTTGGGAGCCCTTAGCCGTCGGCGCAGTAACATCCTTGGGGGAGAACATATACAGTCAATGGGGGAGAAGATTTGTCAGGAGTGAGGATATTACTGCGCCGACGGCAAAGGGTCTTAAATATCCATCTTAAATAACTATTCGAGTATCCGCATGTAAATAGGAAAGACGTGGATTTGCTTGGTGGCTTTTAACTTCAAGGCTGTTTGGTGTACATTGAAAGAACTGGGTTAAGCTAAATGCTAAGAATGTGGCATCGCGCACCAGAACGATTGCGTTCAAGCACAGAGACAAAACAGATTTGTATCAACTCGTTTAAGTTAGGGGAAGAACATATTTCAATACTGAAGTACAGTGGCGTGTTGCTTTAAATATGAGAATAACAAGAATCATGCCTAACTGATTAAAGAATAAAGTGGAACAGACGAGGCGATATTTGCAGGTTTACATGGCATGGGCTAATTTTAGATTGTATGTTTTTATTTGGATTAACCAGCAAACAAATAATAATAATAATAATAATAATAATTGTAGTAGTAGTAGTATTAGTAGTTATTATTATTATTATTATTATTAAAAACTTGAATTGTGTAAAAATCCAACGCTTTGGCTGGTTAAAATGCTATCAGATCAGAAGAACAAAGTGTTGTTGGTAGCACAGGTATGTTGATTGAATCTCGAATGCTCCTGTCAAGCTAGCATGCACACGTCATAGTTAGGATCTACTTCCACGTTCTGCACCACATAGCCTAGTGCTAGTGTGTATGAAGCAAATTAATTTCTAAAGACCTCTGAATCTTCAGCTGCATTGCCAAATGCTATGTAAGCCCTAACAATTATGGACATGAATTATACATGTAGGTACTGTAGATTGCCTGTACAACACAACATACCAGAAAGTTAGATGGCAACAAGCCATACACACCCCTGTTGCTATTTGACATCTTGTCAGTCATGCTAATACTGTCATATATAAATGGTGCAATGCCTCAGATTGGCTCAGATTTTGATCATTATTGATCAGGTGTCTCAGCTGGTTCAGAATCATGTTTTGTGTTTTTTGGGCAGAGAGGGTCCGTAGTGGTGCTGGAACCAGGTTTAGGAACGGGGGTGTCCTACAAAGACAAGACACACAAAACACATCTTCACAAACGACTTACTACTCATGCATATATGTCATTACAATATGTCAAAGGTTATGTCTGACGTCACCAAAATAAGGGGATAGTTTCTGATCTATGACATGCATAAAGGTATATTAAGAGTTTTGAATGTAGCAGTGCTTGTTCTAATGTAAGTCATTATGTCATGTAAGTCATCATGTAAGTCATGCTATTTCAAATGTATGTAAGTATATATATATATATATATATATGTAAATAAATAACTAAATAACTAAATAAAAAAAAAAATAACTTACTTCTGAATCTCTGGGAGGCATTACTGCAAATCCATAACATAATATCACAAGGGCAAAGAGAAATTCCAACACGGACATACCAATCACTGTACCTAAAATTATATTAACATTGTACTGCAAAGCAAAGAAGAAACACATATCAGATAAACGAAGAGAAAGGCAAAAAAAACATTTGATTGCAAATTAGTGCATAATGAAAGCGGCGTAGGCCTATTAAACTTGTTTTCCTAGTTTTTGGCATGACTTAAATTTTGATACGATTGATACATTTATTTCAGATATTACAGAGCCACACCCTTTCCAAAACACTAGCATGAGAACCTTAAAGAGTAGAACCATACCCCTGTCTCCCTGTGATCTGATTTGAAGGGTGTACGCCTTGCCATCAGCCCACAACAGCAAGGACTGAAGAGAGCAGTCAGAAGGTGCACATGGAGATTTAGTTGGATCTGTTGATCATAATTCAAACGTCTTAATGATACGAATGATGTTTAGATTGATGATGTGATAATAAACGTGTAAAAACCATGATAAACTGAGGGGGAAACACCTACCAGAGAACGCAGTGGCTTTATTGCAGGCATCAGAAGAAACAATCCTGACAGCAAGAGCTGTGTGAAGACAGGCGGTCAGAACACATCTTCTGACACAATACTGTAACTGAATACGTTATGTACTATTTTGTCTGTAACATATTTCACACTCACCACACCAGCGTAAGGAAAAAGAAAAATTCTCTCTCGATTTAACGGGTTCTCTTCCGTCATTTCCACACGCTTCAACAACACCGCTACAGCAAGTAACAGCGCTCCAATGCTGAGTTCAATTAGCTAGGAAAGTACGAAAAGCGAACAGGCCCAATTAACAACAATACCGCTAAGCATGCCACTCTGTCGCACATATTCACAGACATGACAAACACTACTAGCTTTAATTGCCTTACACAGGTCTTCTCTATTTATGCAAACAAGTTGAGGAGCATAAAATGAGAACTTCCTCACCCCAGACACTGCAAAGATGAAATTCCCGATCATCTTGTAACAACCTGTAGGCTAAACAACGGAAAAAATGTTCGATAGAAATTGATCTAGAGTCTAGACAGTCAGCCGATGAAGGACCAGAAAAAATCAACTTTACTTCGTTTAAGAGGCTACCGCAAGCTACATCAGCTGAGACAGCTGTGCACAACTGTACACATCCTAGTCTATTCCACGCAGCCTACCTTTTGTTATCATTAAACAGTCCACAAAGTGAAGACAGCACAGCATGAAGACCTCTTGTCAACAACTGACCATAGGAAGGGAAGTGTAGCCTACTGTACACGCCCTGATGAATGATGCATGATGCATGGGTACATAGGCCATCATCTCTCCGCATTATTCTCTAATAGACTATTCAACTAATAGGCCTATAAGTCGCTTTCGATGCAAGTGGCTAATAAAAGAACAAGACTGAAAATTTCATTTTCAAATTTCGTTATTTTTAGTTGAAGATGGGCCTACACATATTCGTAGGCTATATATGCTTGTGTGCACTGTGGTAAACTGAAATAGGCTACCTAAATACATCTTTACCTTGCAGTAGACCTACAGGTTGCATAGTTTTACAGTAGCCTAAATGTTTTTGGCATCGTCTAATATCAGCGCTGTCATCAGTTCTACAGTGTGCCTCGATCACACAATAATTCAGAAGCACCATGTCATCAATCTAGCCACATCAAATAGCCAGAAGACGACAGCAGCTTCAAACAAGGCTGTGCTAATTAGCACTTTGGTGGAGTGAGTGTTTGTCTTATCTACCACTCAGACCTTTTCCCAGCTGGGACATGAGTGCAGGAAGAATGCTGCAAAGTGCTCTGTGCTTTATTGATGAGTTGAGTATGCTTCCATATAGACTGGTAGAATGGTAAAACAAGCCCTCATATTCAAGTGATTTTCCACTGTGCAAAAGGAACTGGTGCGACAAGAGTAAATTCCTTTCATCAAGACGGCTTGCAAAAGATTCTCTCTGATTTTAGCGTCAGCTTAATTTTTCAGTGACGGTAGGCTATTACATCCTGAAGCAATGCTACAGAATAAAAGAGAGTTATTTTGGATTTAATCGTCAGTAAGACACACGTGATGAGGCCAAATTTGCTACTATGCCTGCGTGTATTTTTGAAAACATTAGTTTCATTGCTAAGGTGAGTCAAGCAACATAAATGCCTGATTAATAAATAATATTAAGAGGGTTGAAAGCAAATATTTATTTTTACAACCTCTATCCAACAATACCATGGATGAAAAACTACTTAAGAGAAAATCTATACTATCAGCAGGAGTGGAGTCACTTAACCCATTTAACAGACTAAAGTGATGTTTTAAAGTTGTTGGGGAGGGGGCATCTAGACATTGTATGCAGGTTGATTGTATAAAACTTGGAAGGTTTCCTAAAACGGAGTGTCTATTTGCACCCTGGGTATTAATAGTCATCTGCCTTATTAAGATACTTCTCAAACAATATTAGGAGGCTGCTCATGCTAGTTCTGTAAAACCCCAACACGCTCTCTGCTCTCTATATCTCAACTCTTGCTCTCCCTTTTCCTAAGCTGCTTTCTTTCAAAACAAAAGTCCTGGTATCTTCCCAACTGTAGTACCAACATAAGTGTTTATATTTCCAGTGTTACTGTGATGTGGGGAGCATTCTGCAGTGGCTGTCTGGTGGTGCTACACATTGACTGTTGTTAGTGATGTCTTCCTTTGTTTTTATATTGTGTATTGAATGGTATAAATGTAACTTGATGTACAGTGAATGTAGATGAAGCTACAGCATCTGCAGATATAGGCCATACATCACATTGATAGCCCATATCGTAGTATTAATATCATTATCTTGTATTGTCTAACCTTATAACAACAAACCTTTTGACATTTCCTGTTAGTCTTGGAGTTGGAAATCTAAAGTGCTGAAAAAAGATTCTCTGAATCTGTAAAATGTTATCCACTACAAATTTGTTGTTTTTAGTTTGTCATTTTTGCACATAGACTTTTAATGATTTTGACTAGAGAAATACTTATTGTATCCTGGCTTAGTCCTTATTTTATTATTTATGTCAACAGAGCCAACTTCTCTGATCCAGAAATAGTTGCATGATGACCTAATGTTTATCCAGCAGTTCAGTGTAAGCCTAGACATGCAAAATCCACAAATGGAGTCTATGCCACAAAGCAGACCTACTATTCATGTTTCAGTGTTTTTATGTTGTGTTCACATGGAGAAATCTTTAATAACTGATGTATTCCTTGTAATTTCATAACAACATTGAATCATTCTTGGGAAAAAGGGAGTACACATAACATCTAGTCATTAATGATCGTTTAGCAAGAGGAATGTTGCCATACAGCGTTTGACAGTCAACTCTGACAGAATATACAAATTTAGGAAATACTGCTTGGAGGAAGGTTAATTTATTGCATTGGTAGGATCAAAGCTCATAGAATATATCAGATTGGAATTACATACAAAAACAACTGATCCATAAAGTACATGCACATACAAAAACTAGTGAGTTGTGAGAAAAAGAAGACCACCTCCATATGAGGTGTTATCTCAAAAGCATTTAAGATCTGACTAATATAAGAGTTCTGGTATTACCTCCAACTCCAATTGGACTGTTTTGGCTTTATTTGTTTTTACTAGAAAATAACATTCAAATTACAGTTTGATATAGATCACTTAGAATATTAGAAAAATAATAGTTTTTATATTCTGAAAATGGACATAACAGGCTTTTGTATTTCAAGTCTTCATGTGGTTGTTTGAAGCCTTCCCTTAGATATTTAAGCCTCTATGTTCAAAATATTTGTCAAGCCGCATTTGATTATCATTCAGTTGATAAAGCAGATATGATATGATATGAAGATAAGATATGAGCACAAAGGATGCTGCCCCTTCGTTTAAGGCGACTCAGGAGCCAGATCTTCCGCAGTGAGCAGAGCAGCAGTGCTGTCACTGGCTATGCAGGCTCCAGCAGGGGCCCCTGGATTGCCAACCTGGAGCACAGAGGAAAACTGGCTTAGAAGAAATGTCTTAAATGAAACTTGATGCATCTAAATGAAGCTATTGCACCAGACATAGCCCATACATCACACTGATATATAGCCTACACGCCAGTATTTATATGATTCTCTTGTTCAACCTTGTGCAAGACTGCACATTTAGCAGCTGCCACAACCAAGGCCAATTGTCCTCTTTACTAACTTCAGACATTTCCTGTTAGTCTAGGAGTTGGGAATTGGTAGTACAGCTCCAGTAAGTGCCCCTGAATTGCCAGCACAGTACTGGTTTAGAAAATCAAGGCTGTGTAGTTACACAATTAGTATAAAATGGTGATGCATCTTTCCTAGTATGCAGGATATTGTTTAAGTGAGTGACAACTATGGAAGCTTTATGATGAAAATAATGTGCACAAACTGACCCTCATTACGAAAGCGAGAACTTTTTATATGCTCATTTTCCCACAAAACTTGGTATTTATTAATCTGAGTGTGATCTAGAAAAGGCTGTATCTAGGCTACTGTATGCTCAAATCCACTGCTTTTTCTAAACACTGCCAGGATGGCACAACGAATCATGTACATAAATCTGCAGTGTGAGTCGTACAAATGACTTGTTTTGTCTTAAAATCTGATTTTCAATATATAATATGAACTTTCATGTTCAAGTCTAAGGACAAGACCTCTTAATTGAGAATGTGTTTGGGCGCACCACTGAAAAAATGCTTCTTTTTTATGTCTCATTTACAAACGGTAATTCTGAAATTTAAGCACCTTGATAGTTACACATGAGCATTTTAAAATAATTTCTGTGATGGTTTACAATTGTTTGATGAATGAGGGCCACTGTTTACACAATACTATAATCAAATTGAGAAAAGGTCTTCAAACAGAAGTTACATCTAGGAATCAGAACAAGTACAGCTCTTACCAGGTGATCTGCAGAATGTCTGATGGCTTTTGCAGAGAAGACAGAAATTGTGGTGGCCACACAGACCTCAAACACGGCCATGACCAACAATAAGCCCTTCATTCCATTGACCACAGCCTTATCAGTTCAACAGTCACAAAAACAGTAACAAAATTGTCACTTTTATTATTTAAGTAGACAACCGAAAAGTCAACAGGACGCCTAAAATATTGTGTATTGTCTTCAGCAAAAAGACTAATACAATTAAGACAATAGTGTACTTCTAACAGTTCCATTTCTAAACAGCACAAAGTAACAGTGTTTGAACATAACACACACCTTGTACTGAAAGACAGTGCTCCAACATCTCCAGTTGTAATCACCGTCTGTGCATTCAACACGCAACTGATTGGTCAGTTCCCAGCAAAAGTATCCAATGGCAGTGACAGACAACAGAGAACTGATGATGTTAATTGCCAAGGTTCCTTTAATCTGGAAAAGAAAATCCCCATATAATGAGCATTTTAGGGTCAACATCATGAACAAGTATTAGACACCTATACAACAAAATTAAGCCCTTTGTTGTGCAACGCAATTCATTAGACCTCCAGCAAACCATGGCAGAATTTGCATTATACAAAACCAACTGTTTTACCTCTCTGAACCAGCAACCAAAATGTTTAGGCAAAACTGTTGTATGATAGTAGGCCCGATAAATATTCATCATCTACCTGCAAATCTGATGCTCCAACTAGCAGGTAGGAACTGCACTTTATCATATCTTAATAATAAAGTTTAGAAAAAGTGTGCACTAATTATAGGCTGTCAAACATATTTTTAAATATATTAAACGTTGTACCACTTAATTCATGGTGAAACTGTTTTGTCTCACTATACAGTGTATATGGTTAAAAATAACTAATTAATTTTTTTTTTTAATTTTATAAATGTAATGTTTTGGTGGGAAGGGCATCTCTGACTTCTCTGTCATCTACAATTATAAACTATTAAAAACCAGAGGGGTTATCTTACCTGACAAACACGCTTTCCCTTATTTGCTGCTGCAGATATGGATCCAGATAATATTACCTGTGAATAAAGAAGCAATTTCATGCAACACTAAATTAGCCATTGGTTATGCTAAGCAATTTGAATAGCAAGGAGTGTTGCTGTATCACAAAAACAGTAGCATATACCTGTGCTTGCAATAAAATTAAACTAAAATAATACAGTACATTCATCATCTAACATAAACATAAAAACAAAAAAAATCTCCAAAGCATTTTGTGTAAAACTGGATGAGTAACAAATAATTGAACAACTTCTGTTGTGTACTTACAAATATTCCAAGACACAGTGGGATCTCCCCAAAGAACAAGAAAGTTGAGAGGATACCAAGCACACCAAGTGCCACAAACATAAGTCCAAGGAATATCTGCACAATCTAGACAGAGACATGAGCATGTTAAAGCATGTAAAATGTATTTCAATTCAAAATGTAAGGCCAATTATTCAAAATCTGTCAGGACAACTTACTCCGAGGTTCATGGGGTAGCCTTTCTGAAAGACCCTGGTCATTTCAGGTACTTTTGGGTCGTGTATGTTTGGCTTCTTTACTTCTGAAATAACATTGGTCATGGGAATGTCACAATCTTCCTCCAATGGAACAATCTTTGTGACAACCATAAATCCATGGCCTTTGGGCACTGCTGATGACATTTTCACAAAAGCTCTGAAAATTAAAAAAAAAAAAAGTGGTTAGGGGTAACAATAATGAAGATAATAAGATAGTGAAGATAATATTTAGCATTTTTTGACTTGCCCAGCAAATAAAGGGTACACACTGGTAGCTCTCAAAATTATCTTGTGGAAAATTGAATGTGTGAAACTCAATTATACACTCACTCATTCTTTTTTAGATTCATTAGGCACCAAGATGTCTTGCCATTATTTACTCACAACCACCAAAGAACAAAGAACATGAAAAGCTGCACTGTGGGGTTATAGACACCAGGCTTCTTCAAATGCAACTTCCAATACATTTGCATTAGTCTCTCTCACACTTATAACCTTACTGTTGGCAATACCACATCAATTTATTTTTATATTTTAAGTACGGATTACAGCATCTCGTAGAGGAGACATACAAACAAAAACAAAAGATAAAACACACAAACAAACAAACAAACAAAACAACAACTAAAAATGGGGTAAGACAATGACATAAAGGAGCAAGGTTACAACAATAACATAGAAGATATATTTTAGTATATTTTAACTGCCAGTGTGGACTTAAGTGTTTCGAGTGAAAGACTAAATGATTTAAACTCATTAATAAAACCCAAAAAGGAGGGCTTATTATTTCTCCATTTACAGCAATGAATATGATATTTACCCATAAGTATGACAATATTTACCAATTCAGAATTAGAAGTTTTAGTACTATCCATGAAGAAAAGAATATGAGAGATGTCAAAAGGTGCCACATCATTAATCTTAAAGGATAGCCAGTCATTAACATCCAACCAAAAAATTTGAGTTACAGGGCATAAGAAAAACATGTGTTCTAGCTAGGGTCACAATACCGCATCAATGCCCTATGGGGTTCAGGTCATATGAGTTTGCAGGCCAATCACGTTATTAATGACAATTAATAACAATTAATTAATGACAATGAGTACTGTAATGTTTTGTCAAGCGGAAGATAACACAAGCTGAAAGCCTCAAGGCAACCTGGCTATCATTACACCTCACTAGTGCTACAGGTGAATTACCTCTATGCATGATACACACTGACATTATGCATGTAAAAAGAGGCCAGATTCCTACATACATAGTTTTAGAAGGCCAACATTTCTGTATTAAAAATCAAGTTGAGATACCGAATTTGGCTTTCATTAGCTGTAGGCTAAAGCAATCAGAGTAGATTTTTTAAGACGTAGAATACTGATTTAGGAGCTGGCGGACATTATCTTGGAACCTACCCAGAAGCAAACAGTTATTGAAACTATGTTGAATCAACATTTTTTTGTCAACACTAGGCCATTGAATCAATGTTGAAATCTAATGTTGATTCTTTAACATGTTTGCACCATTTTTTAATATTGAAAGAACGCTGAAATCCTGTCAGTAGATCAACAGAATTTCAATGATATTTCAATAATAAGGGATATTGAAACAATGTTAATGTTTCAACTTAACTAGGATCATTGTGATTTCAATGCAATTTCAATTTTCCTTACTCCAAAAGGCATAATGGCAAATTATTATTATTAACATTATTATTGTTATTACATCCTGGTTTAATTACATCCAGGATGTGTAGAAGAGGTGAAGCTTATTTTAAAAAACTGGACCACAGATGTAAAGATTTTTTTTTTATTTTATTTAAATCTTTAATAAAAAAAAAAGTTAAATCATGGCTCCACAGCCCGGTCTGGCGCATACCGCAGCCACTTTTGAGCGGCCTGCGCGAAGGCAAACTGATCCACCGGCCCATGCTTTGCCAGAGAACCTTAAACACAAAATAATGCAAAATAAGTTAACATACTCTTCGGGTTATCCTTCCCCTACAGTAATAGCACTTTAAAGGTCTCCTTCCAAAATAAACCGTTTAATACTTTATTTTTTTTACATTACCATAGGTCAGCCCAAGTTGCACTTGCATGCTCAACTTCAAAATGCTCTCCTACCCCTGTAGTCTGTATTCGCCTGTGATCCAAAACAGCCGGGAAAAACGAGTGAATCGGCAAAGCCGTGCAAGCCTACGTCACATTGAACATTCAAGCCCGCCCTCAAGAAAACATTATTAGGCTGCCTGCAGACAGACCCACTAGAGGGAGTGTCACAGTGCTGTTAGCCAATCAGAGGCGATACGTTTGCATATCATTAATATTCATAAGAATCCTCTCGCACTATCCCTGCACTCGTTTTCACCTAACTAAAATAGCTTGAAACAAGACAACCACAGCATATTTTTGTCGAAACCAACTCTCATGACATTATTTTAGACAAGAGACCACCACAAAATTAATGAAAATACGATGGAATGAGACCTTTAAAGGCCCACTATGCAACATTTTTCATTTAATTAATCCGTTTCATACTGTTTAGGATGCTAAAATTAGTCATTACACGGCGAACGAACGGTGTAGAATGCGCCACCGTGGCCAATAGCGGTAGATACAGCACTTGCAATGTTCAGCAGCGCGGACCGCCTCCAATAGAATGCAGTGCAATACAATGCAATACAGCGGTCTTTAGAGGGAGCTCGTGAGAGAGAAAAACAGAATGTTGCTTAGTGCCGGTTTAAACTTAAAACATTTAGTATTTTTGTTTGATGAAAAGATGAATGTCCCACACTATCCATGGCAGTGAACAGACATTCCATGATCTTTTGATTTTAATTAAGTGTGCGTCTGAGGAAGCCTGGTGCTTTTCCCACGACATAAGGCTACTACCAGTGCTAGTCTACACTGGTGTTATTATCTGCTGACAGTGGTATAATTGAGCGTTTCGAGCATCACAGAAATAAACAGGACTCAGAGGTTTTACTAGGCCTAGTGCAACTGGTTGGAAGTGTACAGCGGTGGAAGTGTACATCATCACTGGCTATACGCTCTAATCTTTGTCTATTAACATTGGCATATTCTATTATGACTCACGGACATGGTTGAATCTACTTAATGACTGCTGCGCGGATTTCAAGGCCATCGATAACCATGTGAAGAACTAAACGTATTATGGTAGATTTCATTCATAAGGATAGACATACCTGGTTGTATTGGTCCCGGGTCCAGAAATTAGATTTCCAGTCATTTTTTTCCCCATTCGTATTTCCCGGTCAACCAAAAATCAATTCATTGTCCAACCATGTCAATCATATTTCCCGGTCAACTAATGCATTTTCCATCACATTTCCCGGTCGACTATTAGCCTAATTGATGGTTTTTCAACCGAGTCTTTTCCCAATTAACGCTTATTCAACAACTTATCAACATTGGCGATATGAAAAGATCAATCAAATATCGTTGCTGTATCAATCTTACGTGTAACTACAGGTCCATGTTGTTCCAATGTCAACATTAAATAACGACATGGTTTCAATGATATAGTAATGATGATATCAACCATCACAATGATTCAGATGGAAAAACAATGTTGATCCGTTTGCTTGCTGTCTGGGTACCAACCTAAAATTGGTGCAGTAAAATTGATTTTAGATTGGATATTCGGCAGACATTCATAAATCGGTTTATAAACATTCAGATTTGCCAAATGGCAGACTGGTTTCTCTGCGTTTGTTGTAGGGTAGCCTTGTGGTTGGGAGAGTTAAGCCAAGACAGTGACAAAAGTATGGTGAAAAATATATATAAATTTATTTAACCCAAAACCCAAAACCAAGTGAGAAAAGTATACAAAAATGTAAGAAAAGAAATTCAAAAGGACAAAACGCACATAAAGTAAATTAAAACAAATGAGGAAAAACTGTGAGTTGTCACACAACTTGCATAAACTACACAGATCACAAAAAAAAAACACCGCTCACACCAGCTTGGGTCTCAGCATTTACGTGTGACAAACAAAGAGCCTTCCTCACTTTCCTTCCATGAGGGTTTAAATAGCTCAGGTGCTGAGCCAATTAGCATCAGATGGCTTCTACCATCAGGCTCTAATCAGGCTGCAATCAGCCAATCAAGGCAGCAATGTGCCAATCAACTCCTCCCCCTTCTTGAGGAAACCTGCGCAGTGTACAAAATAAACTAAGGCCTACATATAAACAGAAATCCAACAAAACAGAACTGAACTTACGTGCACCTAAGTAATAGTCTGAAAAAAAAAACATAAAGCAAATCATACTAGACAGAAATATAAAGAAATAAATAAATAGTGCGGGTTCACACCGTCACAGCGTTTCTCACCCTAATAATGTCATTAATTCACATCATTATTAACACAATTTACACCACTTCTAACTTTAAGATTTGTGAAGTGGATATTCCAGTCTTCCATTCTTAATAACGCTATAACGAAAAACATTACAGACCTGCTGAAAGCTTTCTAACGTGCAGTTAGAAACAGCAGTTCATTTTTCTAAATAAAAGTTGTCTTGGTTATTACACTGTAATTAATTCAGGTTTTTTGTAGATACCATCAAATGACTTAAAACATATTTTTTCTCTTGGAGAGCGCATCATATCTTAACTCTTCTTTTATTTAACTGTAACTCCATTTGTCAATTTAAGGCAACTTGCAACTTTTCTTTTGTAATAACATGCAAACTAAAAACATTAGAGACAAACTTTAAACTCAATGAAGAACTTATAGATGCGTCCTACACTATGGTGGCCCTGAAGTAAAAACCACATTAACAAATTAATAGGACGCATCTATAAGTTCTTCATCGAGTTTAAAGTTTGTCTCTAAAATTTTTTGTTTGCATGTTATTACAGAAGAAAAGTTGCAAGTTATTAATAATGACATGAATTCATGACCGTATAAGAAACACGGAGAAACCGGACTGCCCTGTAGGCCTTTTTCCAAACTTGTGACTTGTGAATGTCTGCCGAATATCCAACCTCAAACCAATTTTACCGCACCCCTTCAATTATAGCTACGGCCTCGCTACATATGACATGTTCAATCGGATTTACTTAGAATGATCATTCGACTTCAGATTATAGGCCATCATGCTAGGTCTACGATTATCATGTTTCACATGCAGGGCTAACGTTATGCAGAGTTTTGAGAGTGTGCCTCCCTAACGTTAGGTGTCGAGTGAAACACGTCAAGTGAAGTCCTACCGATCCGTGGACAAAATTTAGGTTTACCTCGGACTAGCCAGAAAACTTCATCAAAAAGCTTCAGAAAAAATCATGTAGGACCACCTGCTGAAATATATGGCTCAACAAATTGACCAAAAAAGTGACGTTAGTGATTAACAAGACATTCTATTACAGACCAACAAATGCAGAGTGATAATGAGAAGATTGTTGCGCAAATGAGTCGCCAAACAATAGCCTATAGGCCAAAATAACGATAAGCATATAACCTGAACACCACATCTTACCGCTATAGCAAACAAGGGAATTAATGTCCTGATCGTAATGTAAAGAAAGGAAACTGGCTAAAGTAACGTAACAGCTTAGTTCCATGTCTGCATGGTTCTCATTGACAGTTTTCTTCAATTTGCGAAGGTTTGAAGCTGCTGGACTCAAATAGTCTAACGTTATTATTAGTCTACATAAACACTTTTTGACAAACACTGTGACCACAATTGTTACTTAAACATTTAGCGGAGGCTATTTGGTGATTTGGAATAAGAAAGATTAATGTGTTACCTTTGATAAAAACGTACGAAATTACAGGAAGTGTCTAAAAATCAAAGCGATTCCGCGTTGGGTTGAAACTTGGGAGCATCCCAACTTTCACCGCTGTCGTCATCCGGCAATAGCTTTGACGCACATCGTCTATTCGCAGCATTACGGTCCGCTAATAAATTGTGTGCACCTAAACAAAAAATCTCATGGCTCCATGTTTTTGTTTTTGAGAAATAGCATTTTATCTGTAGAGGGTCTTTTCATTTGCATTGATTCAGCCTTCAAATCTTCAAATCTTGAAATGTCACTGACAAAATACTACCTTAGAAGTGTTTGTAGGGCCACAACTGAACGAAATGTCAAGAATGAGCCGACTCCATGATTGAATAAAGCAGAAAAATCATAAACAATAAACCATGTTAGACCTACTTTCAATGTAACCTGTCCAATGGCCATGAGATGGCGCCATTGACATTGAAACACAAGCCGTAGGTGAGGGCAAAGGTTTTCTTGCATTTTTTTGTCACAATATGGAGCTTGATATTTAGACTGATATCTTACAAGCTGTCATAAAGACAGCTAATACCCCACAGGTTAAATTTCTCAGTATGTTACATATTTCCACTCTTTCAATGATTTTTAGAATTTGGAACTAATTTTGTGTGCACAGACATATGTCAACGTTCACAAAACACATACAAACAACATTTTTTGTGATCAATATTTTGTATAAAATAAAGAAGTGCATAAAATAAAACATTAAAGCTACAACAGAATAATGATTATTTATTGTAAACATTATTAGACCATTGTTACATACACATATTGCTAAATGTGCATTTACATTTTGAGTTTCCATTTACATTCTGAGTACACTATGTACAAGGCTACACTGCATTTACTAGGCTAGTAATTCATATTCAGCACTGAACAGGTTTTGAACTGAAAAAAAGTAATTCCAATATCTTTGTAATAGGATTTTCAGCTTGACAGAATAAGTCACTTCTCACAATTGGGCAAAGCCATATCTCTTCTTTCTCCACCGCCTCAATGGGTATTTGCACATAGACTGGATGATGCCATTTGTAACATTGCTCAGCAGACCAGTTGGAACATTGAACCATCATTTCACCATTATCTGTTGTTCGGCAAACACAGTACACAAGCACAGAAATATGCCAAGTTTGTTCTGTGTTCCTTTGCTGAGTTGGGATTTATGGCTGCCTTTTAAAAGCTTTTAAATAATGTTCTTCGCATTCTACCTGCATATCTACATTTTTCTGGTTTGAGTCCTTTGCACAGTGCGTAAGCAAATGCGATAGCAAAAAGTCCACAGCTTGATCCATCAGTCTGCTACTGCACTTCTGGTAAAATCACTGTAAAAACAAAAAACACACTGTTGGAACACTTACTATATGTTATGTCATGTCTTGTTGTATCCTGTATGTTATCTAAGTATAATGCCCTAAGCCTACTTGCACTTTTTTTTTACTTAACATTAACTTATTGTTTAGAAGCACTATTCCCTAGCACTATACTCCTTAAGGTTTCTGCTATGTAGCTTGATTGTTATCCTCTTTTTGTAAGTCGCTTTGGATAAAAGCGTCTGCTAAATGCCTAAATGTAAATGTAAATGTAGAACTGTTTTGTTGTGCATCTGCACTTTACTGTTGTCAACGTCTACACATGGGACAAGTGTGAAACGTAATTTCGATTCCTTTGTATGTCAAGTACATGTGAAGAAATTGACAAATAAAACTGAATTTGACTTTATAAAGTTGGCCTCCTTTGCCAAGTTAAGTGGAACGTTTGACATGGCCTAGAATAAGTTATACATTACTAAACAAAAGCAAAGTACATCCTACATTTAAAAGTGATTGATTGTTTCCTTACTGTGATATGTTGGAGACTTTCCATGTGACGTTGACAGCATTGTATTAGCTTTCTGCGGTTCACGTTTGTGTCTGTAATATTGAGCATTGTACAGACATTATCCCAGAATACATGCAATTCATCAGATAGTGGAATTTCCTCCTTGATTTGACCAACCTTGTGAACTTCATCCACGATGTCTTGCCAAGAGTATTTGCATTTCTGTTTTTATAATCACAGTAACTGTAGAGAATGCAATTGCCAATTTAGCTTATGAGTAATTTCAGAACATTACAACCTGTTGGCTTGAGACATGACACTTGAGACATACCTTGCCATAAACACTGAACATGATAGGTCTGCCACACCTGCATGCTTGGACAGGCCTGAAATTCAAGTTCTAGAAATGGGACAGTGTGGTTTGTTGACAGTGGGGGGCGTTGTAGCTTACAATGTTTTGCATGTCTTACAATTCTTACTATTCAGCTTACTCAAAATTTTACAAGACAGACAAAGCCTTAGAATGTTTTAAATCAGTAACTTACACTTTTGAAGATGCACTTTCAGGCAGTGTTGAAGAAAAATGGGGTTCATAATCCAGCACTGTGGAATCCACACTTTGTGGTGCTAGAGGAGACTGCTGAGTGGATAAGTCAGTCATCCTAAGCTTCTGAAGCATTTCAATTATGAATTGAACATTTTCAAGTACATTCTCTGGGTGTGGAGGGAACATTTCCAGTTACCTTCACAAATAATTCCCTTGTCATTTTTGTGGCCTGTAGTATTACATCAGTAAGATTCAGAGTCAAATTCAGAGGTCTATCATCTCCACCATAAAACCATTAGAATGTTGTATCCATTGGTTTACTAAAATCGACTGTAATGCCTCTGTTTTTGCATAGCTTTTCGAGCAAGAACCCATTCTGATGCTCTTATTATCCCCCAGACTTGAAGAAAACCGTCTTTAACCATATCACCCTCAGTTTTAGTATGGGTCTTAGTATCCCCGAGTGTAATACTCGCCACTTGGATAATTATAGCTCACTGAACAAAGTAATTTACTGTATTGTTCATTTGTAGAATTGACTGACAGAGCTGATCCCTGTGCTCTATCAGATGTGCCGCAAGCAAGTCTGACTCCCAAAAAAGCGATGTAGAATGGCTCCAAATTAAACCCAACACACAATTAAAGTTCAACAGGTAGTTGCTCTTCACAATATAAAAAATATTGCATATCCATTTATACAGTCTAAGGCTTATCACACTAAACAATATGTGATTGATTACATGCTCTTGTAATTGAACTGAGGCAGCAAGCGCATTGCATACATAATAATTGTTTCTATGATTTATATTGTTAACGATAACTGATTATTACACAAGTAAATGTATTTAGTGCATTTCATACACAATGTAATTATAATGTGCTATAGAAAAATAAAAGAGAGTAGCATCAATAAATGCAGAAAATAATATTAATAAAGGCATAATTGATTATATGAACATAAAAGTTTTTGTGTACATAATAGAATAACAGGTGAATCATTTTACATAAAACAAAGTGTGCAGAAAATGAAATTAATAAAGGCATAATTGATTGATTATATGAACATACAAGTTTGAGTGTACATAATATAATATCAGGTGAATCATTTAACATCTAAGACGGCGTATTAGTGCCATGCATATATTTATTTTTTTTCAGGGGGGGGAAAGTCACAAATTTGCGAGAAATAAACTTGAATATTTGTGACATTATAAAGTAGCAAATTTGCGAGAAAAAAACTCATAAATTTGCGAGAAATAAACTCGGATATTTGTGACATTAAAAGTCGCAAATTAGCGAGAAGCTGTCACGTTAAAAAAAAAAAAAAAGAAAAGAAAAACTCCTGTACTTGAGGCAAGGCATGTCGTGGTCACATCACAGGCCAGGCCAGAAGGATTTTGAGCAATTGCACATGCCTACGAGAAGACCCATGGCTGCTATGTTTATCTGGCTACATTTACACTAGAACAGGGCGGTAGAGTAAACATAGAGTTGCGTTTGGGTTGCCAGTAGACGCTACTCTTGGGTTGTCACAAGCCTTATCACATAAAGCAATCCTGGCCATCAGCTCCTCAGCCAGCCGCAGCTAATGTGCCACCAACCGGTAACCGGCAAGCCTGGCAAAAGCAATACAAAATCTGAGACTCCACAAGGCAGCATGGTTTGGAGTGCATATGCTAATATTTCTCTATGGCTCACTAGGGCAATGAAATTTGTGGATCAGCGTTCGTTAAAAACCCATCTCTGGTGCTTTCTGCTATACGCTGATATATGCTAACCTCAGAGTTGAAACCTAAACTTATTAGGTAAATATGTAGCAGAATTGCTAAGACAATGAGTAGGCTCTCTCATTATTGGAAAAATCAACTGAAAAGTAGCCTACAATTTGATAAGTTCGTCCATCATGAATGCTGCCGACATTATTATGGTGTCTGGGTCACCCGAGTTGTCTAATTCTGAGTGTAAATGATAAATCACAAATTTGTGACTTTTAATGTCACAAATATCCGACTTTATTTCTCGCAATTCTGCGACTTTTAAATGTCACAAATATCCGAGTTTATTTCTCGCACATTTGTGTTAATTTTTCTTGCAAATCTGCTACTTTATAATGTCACAAATATCTGAGTTTATTTCTCGCAAATTTGTGATTTTTTCTCTCGGAATATTACCCCCCCCCAAATCAAATGTCATTGGCGCCATCTCATGGCCATTGGAGTTCTAAGGTAGTATTTTGTCAGTGAAATTTCAAGATTTTAAGATTTGAAGGCTGAAACAATGCAAATGAATAGGCCCTCTACAGATAAAATGTTATTTCTCAAAAACAAAAACATGGAGCCATGATATTTTTTTTGTTTAGGTGCACACAATTTATTAGCGTACTATAAAATTGAAATGGGTGATCTCAAATTCCATCCGGCAAACGTTTTTTTCCACTTTATATGGTTATCGCGGACATTTTTGAATGGAAGCCTATGGGGACCGTAAAGCTGCGAATAGACGATGTGCGTCAAAGCTATTGCCGGATGACGTGACCGCGGTCCAACTTTCGATTTGGAAATCGATGTAAACTTCCTGAACCATGCGCCTGCCAAGTTTTGTAGGCTATTTACTTCATTGGTAGAACAAAGTTTTGGCTAGTTCTTTTAAGTTAATGTGGTGTGGGCTTACATGATCAGATTTAGTCCTGCTGATTTACAATACACAATGGTTTTAAGATACATTAACGTTGAAAACATCCAAATTGGGTCTTAGCTAGGTTAAATCACAAAACCTAACATGTTGGGTTAGAATATGACTTATCAAGATGAGTTGGTATGATTTTACCTACGTAGAACTATTCTGACAAAGATGTTGGGTTACAATAACCCAGAATATGGCTGTGGCATTTTGACCCAATACTGGACTTCAGTGAGAAACCAGGAACTTTCCAATTCTCTTTCTAATATTAACTTGTTTAACAGGAAAAAAGTGTGTTGTGTGGCTGTCCAAGGTCCTGGTGTATTTTGTGTCATGAACACAAACCTATTGATGGTAGGCCTAAGCCATAATCAAACTGAATATTGTCCAGAACACATCAAACAGCCATTTTATTAGGCTACATTATGTAGCCTACATACTATGATATTGTTTTCTGGAATTAAAATGTTTCAGTCAATGCATTTTGATTGCTGTGCTACAGCCTCACAGTAAATTTGAAACTTGATAGTTGAGACCAGAAGACAAGGAACCTATGTAGTTTTTTTTTTTCGTTTTGATTTGTTTTTAAGAACGGGACAGTCCTTTATTTTGGTGGACTGTGCCCGGATAAAATACTGAAGCTAAAACAATACCTTTCAAAATGATATTGACACATAGGGGTTGTAAATAGGCCAGACACAATATCAAGAGCAAGGTCAAGTGTCAAGTGCCATGTA